>JABASI010004153.1:0-14640 GCA_019776505.1 Tomocerus nigrus | reverse complement strand
AGAGGGTTTACAGCCAGCCATTTAGAGGGCACTGATTTCAAATAAAGTACTGAATGCAGTTTGCATCGGATCAACTTACCACTTTACTATGCGCACGCTACAGCAGCGCGCATGAGCGCCATGTAGACTAATTGTGAGTATTTTATTCGAAATTGTCACACTTCAAAATCTTTATTTACAAATAATGGTTGTCAGTTGTCATTGGACCGTCTTGACATTTAACAATGCGCACGCTGCAGTAGCGCGCTTGAGCGCTTTGTAAACTAATTGTGAATATTTTATTTGATATCGTATAGGAGCTGCTTGAAAATTTCTATCAGGTCTGCATGTCAGTATAGTGTAGTATTTGTTCATGCAAGCCCCCTTGGCCCCGTAACAGGCATTATGCATAGTTATCGGAAAAGTTGAGCCCATTTACATGGAGTCTTATGGGAGCTGAAATGACCTTTTTTGACAAAAAATTCATAATTCAGTGACGACTTGACCTAGGGACCTCTTTTTTGTGGGGAAATGTAGCCCACTAAATTTCATGCGATTAAAAAAAGTTTCAAAAATTTGCGTTCACTAGTGTACAGACCACAATGTATTGAAAAATGAAAAGGTACAATTGTACCCCTTTGGTAGACGTAGTGTTAAGACGTCGCTGGCTCAAAACTAATTTTTGTTGACGGATATTCTTCGGGAAACTTAAGCCTTCGTTGAAATTGTGTACACACACATTTTTCTTAGAGGGACAGTTGTTTCTCCTGCTCCTGTATTCATTTTCAGGTGAAAATTATAATTTATCAGCAATCACACACAGCCATAAAAACTATTTCCCGAACGTTATAAATCAAACTGCAATGTATGTGTAGGAAAATTGTAAATAATAAAGAGAAAGAGAAAAAGGCTGCGCTTGGTGCAGAAGTATATCATGAAAATTGCTTTTCTTTTGACGAAAGTCTGTTGTGGAATTAGCGTAAAGGAATAGGAAAAGAGAAAATGGAATGCCAACCGTTTGGTTTGTCATTCTGTAGTACTATTACCATTAGAAGTTGGTGTATGCTTTTCTTCAACTTCAAAATGCAAATTGTAAATTAATGCTGTAGCATTCAACTTAACTAGGTTACAAAATATAACTTTATGTGCTAAGGATTTAATTATTAAACTGGTAATTCTACTGATATTCACTATGAATCTCTTAAACTCTCAACGTAAAATGCATCGAACGAAAGTTTATATGAAATACCGCAGGGGTATTACTTTCTAGTGTGCTTTTAGAAGTAATGAGCAGACTACTTGTACTAACTAACGTTTTTGTATTTCACTTTTTACTTTTGCTTTAAACTACATTGATATTACCTTTTAGTTCCTTATTATCTACTATATAATATACTATAATATTGTCTATCATTATTATGTATTTAAATATATAAAAAGTATTTCATGGATACTTAACTTTAACTTACCAGACAGAGGAAATACACATATTATATAAAATATTATATATTAATTAGTCAAACGTACATAATATATGGGGATGGAATGGGGAATACTGATAGTTCTTAGGTAATAGCCATGAATATTTTAATGTTCATCCTATTAAGAATACACTTCTAGTTGAAATAAATAGTCATTGGTTGTGGTATGACACTTTGCACAGGGAAATAAAGACTTTCATTTCTCAATAAATAGTATACCTACAAAACATTTACACGCGAGTCAATATTTATTTCTCATAAAAACATAATTTTATCTTATGACTGTTAATTAATTGCATAATCATTCTCTGTTTTGCTAAATACGGCACGTCTACTTTTTATCCTGACAAAGATTTCATATTAGTTATGTTCTCATCAGCATCAGTTTCTCTTTCTATACGTTTTTCTCTGTAATCAACTCCAGGGATTCTAGTAGGATTCAATTTCCGACCCCTTTCTTCAATCAGTCCATAAGCAAAATGGTTTAACTACACAAAAAGAGAAAATATGTTAATAAAGATATTAATTATGGATAACAGGGAATAAAATCAACTATATTGGAAATATTTAAGTAATAACTGGAGCTATTTTGTGCTTACTAGAAAATCTACCGGCAAAGCAATTCCTTGAAGTCTGTATAGAGTGTCGGAGATGCTACTAGCCTGTGGTAAATGATGTACAGCTGTTACTGTACATTTTCCTAATAATCCTGTGTGGCTCATCATAGGGCCGCGACTGATATCCACAAAATCTCCGACTCTATACAAACAAATTGTTTTGCCATCGTGCGATGTTTGAGCAATTTCCGGTATTTGCTTATGTTTGTATTTGTTGTCTTCAAACATTTCCAGTGCTAAATCCACATTAACTTCAAGTCTTTCAAAATTCAGTTTTTCCCGAGACAGTTTAATCAGTTCTGCACTAAGAACTCGCATTTCATCCTGCAGCAAAACAAAGATACATGGTTCATGATTTACACTTAAAAATGTTTTTGAACAATTTAGAAGAATAGGAAAACTATCGTACAGAGTTGGGCCTCCAATCTTGAAGTTTGAGATCAACATCGTATACAAAACTTCCACTGCGTACTATCAAGAAATAGTATTGTTATTAAATACAGGCCTTTTGTACACACAATGTCATAAAAACATATAAGATGCGCTTGGTAGCTTACCGTTGGGGGATGGAAAACTATGCAACTCGACATATACATGATCCTTAAAAGCTTTTTCAGCCACATATCCTAACATGAAAGAACAACTTCTCCAGAAAATTCTGTTGACCTATAAAAACATAAAACATGACCGTAATTTCTTTATGGAACAATAAAAATTAAAAGAACAGAAATTAAACTATTTACATGAAAAGGATCTTCATCTTTCATTTTCATGTTTAAAAATCTGAGTTTAGAATTCTCTTCAAAAGGTCTGTGCATGTCCCATAATTGGCCATTAACTTCAGCAGCCACGCTTTTTTGAACTATAATCTCGCCCAAATCTGTATTTAAAAATAGAAAAGAATCAAAACCTATTGAAAAACATTATAAGGTAAATTATTATTAAGTCGTTCAAGAAAAATTCACGTTGAGCGCAGTTGTAAGGAGTGGATATTCTTTTGTTCATCAATAAAGTAGCCGAGTCCACAAATTGGGAGCCAGCGTATTCTACATCAATTTTTTCGATTCTTCCAATTGATGCGTATTGTTTTTGCTTTTCCTGCGTAAACATTGCGCTCCGCTTGGCTTTGACTTCAACATTGTTAATTTTTGGGATTGGGAAATTCTGTAAGTCTCTTATATTTTCTCGAGTTAACTTCCCATATAAATCTTGTTTGAAACCTGCTATCTCTTCAATTGTGGGTCCCTGGATTGAATGTATTTTGAACCATCCTGAAATGGAGTACAATTTAATTATTTGTTTAGAAGCATTGTACTTTATATAGCAATTCAGGCTGAACAACTAACAATTCTTTGGTAATAAATAATCAAGCAAGATCTTTTAGACTTACGTTTTACTACATTATAAACTGTTGGTCTGTTGTGCCCATTTAGTAAAATGCAATAGTTCTTCATCTTCTTGGATCGATTTATGAAGTTTATGGAGTGGATACTCTGCAAGAAATATTTTGAAAATCCAACAGACTATTAACAATCGTTTATCATTATTATCATCCGGTAACCACAAAGAAATGCAGAATTTTTAAAAATGACAATGCAATAAAATATTCGAACCCAAACTTTAAATATATCCAAAAAGTATCCCCAATGACACCTTAGTAGAAGGAGGAAATCACACCGGGTAGCTATAAAGAATTCAGAATCCAGCAAAGCAGTGTATTTTATACTTTCCCACAAATACTGTCGCACTTGTAAAGTTCCTTCTTGGTTGCTCTTACAGATAGTTTTCCTCAATCGAGCGCAGCTACAATCCGAACCGAATTCGGGAATTGGGGACTAGGACCGGAACAGGTAGGATACTACGTGAGTACGTGACACTTCGACTGGACTTCTCAATCAGCTGTTAATTTTTTAATTGAAGGATTTAGCTCTGTTCACTGTCGTAATAGTTTGTAACAAATGCAACTTATAGGATGATCTTGGTCTCGTCACTTTTCTATATCAACTCTTTCCATTCAATCCATTCCCACAATCCCTTATATAATATTTTGTTCACCTCTCAAAGAGAGACTCCCATTCCAGGGCTACCTACTTATTTCTGGGCCTGATACAGTAATGGAGCCTTTGGAGACATTAGCTAAGTGCTATTAATTACATACAATCATACAATCACCTGAATCACTCTCAATGTAATAACGAATCATCGTGTGATCCTAATATCCTAGTCCGGGATCTCGTCTCACATTCACATTTTTATAGTATTCTACGAAAAAGTAAGCAGCATAGCAAATAATTTCTCTTGCGTACTAAATTGGGTTTTGTGAAATGCTTAGGCCTGGGCCTAAAAGCTTAATTTTGATCCATACGACTCAATATTATGTAGGTACTTAGTATGTAGTAGTTATGTTTTATGTATTGCACAAGTGCAAAAGTATATTTTAAAAGTTTGAGAATATGTAATTCACTTTATTTTGGGTTTAAGGTTTTTGGTATGTTGTAAAGAAAATGGAGAAATTCAATTTGCTGCATCCTGGATTTTTCTTCAAGTCCACTCAAGCATAAGATTAGTGTTACATTACAGACATATACTCGGAAGCGGAAAACAAGCTTTAAACACAACATATTGGATAGCTTTCTTCTCAATATCACAAGAAAATTATGGAAGTGGATGTAAACAACTCGTACGTAGCAGCAGCTCCTCCAAGTCCGAACTCGGTACGACTGTTAACAGATATCTATTAAATGATAATAATGTTTCTTTTGTTTCCATAAAAAATGCAGTTACAGTAATATCCTTTTTGTGGCTTTTTTATAGGAGGATGTTGTGGTCGACAATGGGGAGGACAGTTTTTTAGAAGACGAACCCATGGAAATTCATTCGCCCAACTTTAATCCTCTTCTGAACGACTTAGTATGCTATTTTAGATATCCTTTACTGGCAATATGGTTCAATATCAAAAACTGAATTTTCTAAAAAATGTTTCATTTACAATAGATTATCAAACAAGTGATGGAAATGATGCCAAAGCATGAACTTCTAAAATGCCGACAAGTATGTACGCTTTGGAATGCTCGAATTGTTCCTTTACTACAGAAGATTGTTACAATTAAATTCGGCTGCTACCGAAGGAGCGTAGATGCTAATGTTTCCCGACTGAACGCTTTCGCAGAGAGAATGGCAGAGGGTGGTGAAATCGAGGCGATCCCTTTTAGAAGGTTTTCCATAATTGGATTGAATATTGATATCGACGGGGATTACTTCTTTCGAATTTGTGGTCCGACTATTAAACACTTGAATTTAAAACTGACTGACACTCACACGTTGACAATAGCTAAATTGAAAGAACTTCTTTGGAGCAAACTCCCATCATTAGAGTCTTTCTGGCTTCATTCTCTACGATCCAAGCATTTCTCACAAAAAGCTTTTAATTCGAACACCGATATACCAAAACTTCCGAACTTGAGACAAATTGCATTTTACCAATGCCATGAAGCAAAAATATGTTCTGCATTTTTCTCCGACTTGTTTGCTGCATCTGTCAATTTGCAAGAACTTCAAATAAAGGAGAATGTAACGGATGATGGCGAAGTTCCATCCTACTGTCGGATTTCTGCCTCTGCACTAGTTGCACTGCAAGAACGAGGAAACCTGAAGCAATTACACACAATGGAATTTTTCTCTCTTAGCGAAGGTCATGTCCGACTGCTAATGGCATTGAGTCGATCCGGGCTGGCTCTATCAAAATTGAAAGTCTATCATTTGATCGGAGATTTAAAAAGGGAGACTTTCAATGAGTTCTTAGCTTCACAAAAAGATTCATTGCTTTATCTAACATTGGGAGGGCTGAAGAAGAAAAGAGATCACGACCCAATGTATATATCATTTCCTCGGGGAATGGCTTTGAAAAGATTAAAAGTAAGAAAATAATAAAAGTAATTGTAATAATTAATTGAGAAATTATGAATGATAAAATGCGTTACAATAAAGTTGACATTTACTAATGTTTGGCATTTTTAACAGCTGACTGGCATTTGGGGGCGAGATCCAGTTCTTTGCTATCCCATCAACTATTCTGTTTCAACACCAAGGCTTGAGTATCTTCGAATTGGTGGATCTCTGTCGCCGGAGAAATTGGACTCTTACTTTCCCCAGCAAAACAGTGTGGCAATTCCATGTTCGCTGCTGACCACTTTGAGTCTCCCTCATTCCAATAATGATCCATTGTTCCCTGGAAGAGTGGCCAAAGTTTTTCCAAATGTCAGGAAACTGAAGATACATTGCCCTAACAGTGACTTCTTGACTGAAATTTGGAAAGCTTGGCCAAAATTGGAGGAAATGAAAATAGTAACGGCTTACGGATGCGCTAACTTAGACGCTGGCTTCACTGGAATTTCTCATGAAGATTGCTTGCAGATTGAAATCAACGGCTCATATGACGAAGGGATATTGGAACGTTACCGTACTGAGCCATCTATTTGCGATTTGAAAAGTATGAAGTTTATTTTTTCCCCTATGTCATTTTTACAAAAACTACGATAATGTTCATTGAGATCAAGGTTTCTAGCCTGTACTATAGTTTAACTTTTTTTGTCTAATTGTTTACAGATCTAAAGAAACTGGTGTGTGTCATCAGAAATGTTGGCACTATCCATGACCGAAGAATTCCTAATATCATTACCGATCTTAGCGCATATTTTGCATTCCGACACATGAAACAGCTGTCCCATCTTTCCATTACAGGGTACCATGTCATCCATTCAGAAACTGTAGTTGACACATTAGAGGTAACAATTATTTAAAATCTCATGAAATATTATTGATAGTTTTTAACATTGCGCATACTGATAATGAAAACTGACTATTAGCTGTATTATTGGCAGATTTCTGCGCACCAGAGGCAACTTATATGTCAATCTTTGGTAAACGCATTCGTTTACTTTGGACCTCTTGCCAACGATGTTAGCTTTGATGAGGAATCGGCCAGTGACGAAGATCTTTCTGATTCTGAATAACAAACTGAACGGACAAACTTCAAATTACAGCACATGTATTTGACAAAGTAACTGACAAAATGGCTTTTCTGAGTCACAGTCATATCGTAATATTAATAATACTCGTAAAATGTAATATGTTAGTATTAGCTCTCGTCACCGTTTCGTATCAAACTTTTTTGGTGTTCACAAGAGGAAATAGTGTTCAAAATATTTGGCACATCATCAGAAACAATTGTATATGTATCTAGTAATTGAATTATGAGGGCTGTGAAATAGTTCCTGTGTAGTAGAGATATAAGTCATGCAATGCAACAGCAGCAGTACTACTATGTCACTAAATTGATGCATGGCAGTCTGCTGATTTGCTTTAATAGAACTTACCTGCTTTACATGTTGTGATAAATGTGTGTGATAAGTACAAAATGTAAAATCTTTAAGAAAAAAAGTTATGCTGTATTTAATTTTTTATTTTTTAATTAACGATACGCGAACAATGATTAACTTTGAAATTCTAATCTACAAATCAAAGACTACATTATTACTATATACTTTAATTAAGTAGGAAACATTTATTAAAAGTAAGAATAATTTGTTTTTTATTTTTACACTGTTATCACTCAAGTTTAGACTTCCCGAGAACAATATCATATTATTATTCTAAAATATGTTTCAATTGCGTTTTATTTCACTTCTCTCTCGTTAACCCTTATTTCTGTATTACATAATAGCGCAACAATATTTTCGTCTATTACAACATTCTGTGTAAATATCGATGTACAAGGTAACTAAATATTATAGTACAGCAAATTAATGTACATTAGGATTAGCTACGTAAGTTAACTTAAAGAACCTGCTTAGAGTATCCCTTTATTACTTAATTACTAGAAATAACGGAAAGTCATGAATTGTTCGATATTTATCTACATGTAATAGTTTTAGATATAGAATATATAGTTTTAGTTACATTTTCGTAATATATCAGTGTGTTGGGGCGATAATAGACTCGTTTTTGTAGGCGAGATAGGAATGGGATCAACTATGAAACCAAAGTTACATTTCGAGTCGAAGAACAGGGATTGATACTAAACTGTGGATAATTTTCTCATAAAATTGTACTTAGTCATTTGGTATATGATAATTAGTTTTTTTGTGACCCTCAGTTTAATTAGGCACGACTTTCGCTATTTTCCTAGTGGAAGAAACTGCAAACTACATAATGTACATAATATTATTGTTCTTACATAACATTTCATGAACAATAAATAACATCGAGTGATTATTACGCATTTAGAATGGCAGACACTTTGAAGGTATTTACGATATTCTAAGTCGACTTGTAACTTGGATCAGTATTACATTATTTGTGAAGATTGCAGAACAGTGCCATTTGGTTACTAGTTTTTATTTGATACCTTAGTTTGGTAGATAAATGCGATTTGAATTGTGATTTTTAGGTTATTTTAATTATTTTTGATGGAAACTCATGAAATTGCTAACGAGAAAAGTTTTCGACACGTTAACGATGTTTGGCTAATTAGCTAAGTAATTTATGCGGCACGTTATGGCTGCATAATATCAGTATTATCTAATGTCTACACGTAATAATAATTATGTCCCGATCACTGTTGTAGAATGTATGTTCGTACATCGTACCCCTAAGTCCTAAGTTACAGAAACGTACAATACAATACTAACGCACTATTAATGGCAAATTCGTCATTGTTAAATCTGAGAACTAGAATGACGAAGTGCTAAGTGCTAAGGTGTATTGTTAAAATGGGATACTTTAAAAACTAATACTGTTTACTGTGTAATGTGGTAATAATAAATGGACATGGAAATTTGTCTTTGTATGTGTATGGATACTGCCATTACAGAAAGTCTTTAAATTATTGCTCCTACTGATATCGTCTGTCAAAATCGTAAAACTCTAAACTCTATATAGAGACTCTAGACCACAACCATTATGTACAGTGATGACCTGATATCTTGCACATCAATTTAACATTTACATAATACCATGCATAAGTACGAGAATTCAATCCTTGTATGGTAATTGGTAATGTAAAGTCACTTTAGGTACTTGCTGTAGGAAAAATACATTTCAATTCTTGATGATTTTAGATTAAAAGTATTGAAATGTGAGGAACTGTGTTAAAAAAATAATTTTATGCATAAAGGTCATACGTAAGGCTTAGATCTACTTCTGAGTCTCAAAACAATAATAGCTAAAGCAACTACAACAAGAATCCAACCTAAAACTATTATTGCCCATTTGATAAAATCAAATACGATCAAAGGCGTCAGAAGGCTGCTTCTCAGGCGTTCGGCACTATCCTCATCTATGGATGCTCCCTTTGAAATGATAAAAGTGATTAGCATATTTAAATATTAAAGAGAGGCAGAATTAGTAAACATAAATTCAAAAAGATAATCCTGTAGATAACTGTGGGAAATAATATATTAATATGACGGTATTATAGTACTAGGTATCTTTTCGACCTTACCTCTTCGATCCAAAATAGTGGGAAGAGGATTGGCGTCACTCTTCTAAATTCCTTGAAGCTTTTAATCCTTTTCAATTGTACATTGAACTGAATTCGTTTGAATGCCTGGATAACGATGCCAGTATTCTGTGCGGATAAAAAAGTAAGAAAACGCTATCTCTTTTTGCTTAGTTAACAATAATAAGTATTAAAATATTAGTGGAATATCTACCGGTTCAAGGTCAACAAGAGTCTGATGCTTCACCCTATCCGGTGATAAGCCAGCTTCTGTGATGTAAGTCTTGCTTCCATCAAGAAAATGTGGAGTGCTCATAACTACAGGAGCTCCTGGAAATGAAATTTGCATATGAATTCATGTAGAAAGAGATATAAGTCGGAATGTTCGGAGCTGATTGTGATGTGAGTGTGTGCATAAAAAATATACGTAACTAAATCTACAAAGAAGCATTATAATATATTATTAGGGAAATAAAGACTCAAAGTATTATTTTACGTAGTATGTAAGGATATTTCTCAGGAAAATTTTTGTTTAGAAGCGATGCCAGAAATATGAGCCATTAAGTTACCTCTATCATTTTCCCTGGGCAAAACAAAGAAAGTATAGGGGAAAAGTGAAGAAATGTGAAAACAAACCTCCTCTACAGCTCTTAAGGGACATGACTCCAGCCAAAAGACATTCTGGCTTATCGTCGGGATGGATCTGAGTGCAGAAACATTCATTGTCTTTGTTGACGCGGGAATCTTCCAGCATCTCTTTCGGTGGAGTGAACCTGTAGCCAGGAACTCCCAAGAACTCCGTGTCTTTTTCATAGGTCAAATAAATAGAGCGACAAATGTCACTATTGAATATGTGGATGATATTAGTCCTCGTCATGAACGGTGGAAACAAACTTCCGTCGCTGCCATTGATCATGTTGCAAGAGTTGCCATTCCACCAATCTAATTTCTGTTTCCCTTCCCAACTGACAATTTCTCCAAATCGATCCACATTGTTTACTCCTGAGTGAATTTCAAACTCTCCGTCGTGGCTCCCATTTTTCTACACATACACACATACACACACATGCCATGTAAGAAAAACATGTTCATACAGATAAGATTCGATTTGCATGACGTTTTTTTTTCTCTTTCCACCCTACCGCTCTTTACTCACAAGAAAATTTCGCAATAAAGAATAATTTAAAAGGGATCAGATATATTTATATGCATATTTCTTCAGAGTTTAGAGGATTAGGGTGAGTCATGTAGAAAATCTTTGTGTCTTTCTTTTTCTAAGACCACAAGAATGATCATTGAGATAAAATTTTATAGTCAAATACTAAATAGAAAAGCTTACTCCCAGGAGGAAGCCAAAAGTGCTATTAGGTAATTCTGCCGTGCCAGTCAGATTCTGAATGGAGTCTATCATTGGCTCATAGCGTCCTTTAAATAATATTTCTTCAACTTTTCTCTGAACAAATACAGTCTCGTTAAATTCTTCGTCGAAGAAGGAAGCTGCCAATCCACGGATGAAACTCGAATCCAGCTCAGCCACCTTCTGCGCTGCAGCCTAGGAAAAACGTGAAAAAAGAATTCAATTTTAACTTATTGGTATGCATGAACAACTCCCATCCTGCCATTAAACGTTTTCCTAGTTTTACTGTCCTTCCTGTCCGCTACACTCTCTCCGACAATGAATTCTTAAAACTCTCTCTTCTAGATATTGCACGTTTATAGAAAAGCAGAAGGAAAATCCAGTTCTCCAGTATTACTCCTCGCTAGACACTCTTTAATCTTAACCGAGCAAAAAAACTGAATCTACAGGCTAAATTGCATCAATTTCCTTAATGAGATGGCTAAGCATATATAATCCATGTATACATCATACTCTGAATTCTTATATGTATATGACCATGTAGACAATCCTCCGCAGGATATAAAGATATTATATTCAAAGACAGATTCAAAGCTAAAGTAATCGACTAGACTTTTTTTGTAAATATTGCTGCATATGAAAATAAGAAAAGTGTAAAATTATTTTCTTACTAGAAATGGAACATTCAAAATGGTAATAACATCTTTTTCACTTCCGTAGGAAAGTTCTCTCCTGAAGTAGTACGATATTATTTGCTTGTAGAAAACGGTATCATTCTCGCTGGATCTTGTGTCTATTTTCAGACGCTTCTCTCTAAAAGGAAAAAGAAACTTTTGGTTAGAACTCTGTGTCCACAAATGGTTCTTAGCATGAAATTATCCTTTTTTTCAGCTAAGATTCTTACTCGTAAACGTATGGCCCCAATTCAACTAGTTTAGGTAATCCTCCTACTTCTACTTCTTTTGGATTTGTTACGTTGAAAATGTAGATTCGCAGATAGATAGGCAGAGGTGTAGTCTTCCATATATTCCATAATTCAGTCCCTTCTTCCAGCCGTACTTTCTGCCAGGGAAGTAAAATAGACTTGTAATAAAATGTTTGGAGACAGAAAGGTTATTTAGCTTTTTACTATCATGATTCTACTGAAATGCCTTCATAAAACATAAAAGTTAGATACAAAAATTGCCTCTTTGCTTTTCTTCAACTACAATGTACAATAGGAAACAATTTTTATCATATGTATGTAGATTGATATTGATACCTGTGCAATTCCATCTTTTATTATTCCAGGAACGACCATCCATCCTACAACCACAGCAGTTATGATAGAGACGAAACCAATTGCGAAAAGTACTTCTGGCAGCTGCTTCATTTTTCATATGTCTTCGTGAAATATGTCATGAGCTGTGGTGTGGCTGTGTCCTGTGTCTCAGTCTGTGTAAATTAAAATGAGAATCTTAGCCCGAGAACTATAAAATCTATTACTGTAAATAAATGTAAATGAAACGTAATTGTTACGCATGAGATTATTTATTTTTCAGTTATTAGCTGCAGACTGCACAACACAAATAAAGATAGCAAGTCTACGATTATCTTTTAACAAATAACACTGTTTAAAACGGTAAACTGTAATTTTCTCTCTTTAAAATGATCTGTTGAATATAATATGAACCGAAATGAATTACTGAAGACGATCTGTAGACTAATAAACTTATTTAATGATGTTCCTTATAGATTGTACAGTGACCACTTTCTAAATATGTAACGGCAGTGTAAAATGAGAACGGCAATTCTTTATTGAGTTGCTACATGTGACATGAAATATAAATAATTTGCTAGCACAGAAATGTACTTGCTAAAGAAATGAGGCATGCATTCCTATGATTCAGTTTTGACACATGTAATACTATGTACTATGCACATAAATAATACAGTGCATATGTTATCTACGTGTAAAACACTCCTGCATAAAATCAATGTCAATGCGTCTCATTCTCATGTTGATCTGAAGATCTGAGAATGCCTAAGGTATTTTTATAACGGTTGATAATTAATCTATAGGAATATTTGAGGTCAGCTGCCTCAAAGACAACACGATTAAATATAAACAATTGGTTGTTAATTATTGCCCTAGATGATGTATTATAAACCCAAAGCTACAAAAAATCTTCAGAAAATGAAATGTTGTATTAGACTGGAATTTTTGAGAATAATTAAATAAGGACGTACCGGAATGATAGGTAGAAATTCTTAATATTGCTTGTTTTTATATAAAATGTTTATGATATACGGAGATGCAATATGCAATTATATTGAGTCTTTGTAGAAGCGAAATATTATAATATTATTATGAGTTGAGTTGTTGTTTTCGTCACGAAATATGCGAGTGTGCAAAGTGTGCATGCATGTTGGAACTGCGAAGATTAGATGATGAGACAGAATTAGGAAGAAGCTAAACAGAGTCAGTCTAGTGAGTCATTGTTCGTTGTTCGGTTCGTGTAACACTAATTATAGTAAAATTTTAATGCTCCTATGCATTTAAGTAGGCAAAGGCATGATAATATGCATTGAGGTTGTCATTTATTTGTTATGTCCTCATGATGATGACAATTATGCACACATTGATACACACACGCAGCTAGGTATATCTATTATGGTACTTACCGGCTTATATAGAACGACTTCAGTTGTTGTTGCTGTAGGTCTTCTTTAGTTCAAGAAGATGTTACTTAAATGGCTCTCTGGAAAGGATTAAAGACAAATAATCAAATCGCACACTATTCATAGTGGACGAGAACGAGAGTTTTATTTACTGTCCAGGGGCAATAAATGTTGTGGAAGCCTAAACAATTGGCAACACGTTTTAGGTTTCATTTCACTGGAATATTATCCATCGGTATTCAGTACTACTCAGTACTCACCCACTATATAACCTAAGAATGTAAAATTACACTATACTATCAAGTAGCAAGTATTTAGTACAACTTTTAATATTGCAAGTACTAGGTATTAGTAGCAGTTGTCCTCGTATGGCACAAAAATGTACTTTTAGAGTTTAGAGACACGAACTGACTTAACAGAAGAGTGCATTTATGCAGCAACACGTAAGCATTAAGCATATAATACACAATTTCTATAATGTGTACCCGAACTATATTATGTTCTTACATACGTCATACATACATATACATACTACTGAATACTGAATCACATTAAGAAGAGCAATGAGAATGAGATGGGACTCTTGTGCTAAGTAGGATAATAATCGTTATTATATGAGTAAGCATTTATACAACATCCATCCATGTGATGTGAGTCAATCCGTGTGCATTAAAATTGTAAATACATCCTAATATCGCCAATCATGCAATGTTCATGGAGAATATAGGGCATTTATTTGAATAAAATTTTTATAGCAGCAAAATAAATACAGCATAGTTTGTAACCTTTATAAAGGTTCACTTAGTTTAGCATAATATAGAAGTTGCAATTTCCAACCCTTGACCGTGGAGACTGCATTTTCACATTCTAAAATTCAATTTTAATCATGCTATGTGAATTTTTCTGTGTTATAGATGTAAGTAGGTGTACGTATTTGGATGCCCAAATGAAAGACGTACAGCAATGGTGGCGTAATAATCGTAATGATGGTGATAGAGTAACCAGCAGCAATTTATAAGTATGTATATCATGTTCTCAGTTCTCATC
>JABASI010004152.1:0-14640 GCA_019776505.1 Tomocerus nigrus | reverse complement strand
GTGAATTCAAATAATTACAAAATGACTACTGTATTATAACGTAAGTGCCATCATCCAGCGTATGTAGCTGTTCTACTTGAATTTTACATAAAAATTGCTTATTAAATCAAGAGAATCTGATTACGGTTTACAGATGCGAACACGTAATTGTGTAGTAAAACCAACGAAATAAATAGGCACTTGATGTTTACATATTTAAAGAGTATAGGGGAATCTACATACAAATAACTTGCATACGCATCAAAAGACATAAAAAGTAAACTTATGGTCAGGGCAAGCTACTTATACAATTAGCAGGCAAGCAACTATCTATGTGTTTACACAAAACAAGTAAAAAGGTGAATCGAGGTGAAGTCACACACACACATTGTGATAACTAAGCAGTGTGTAGACCAAGTCAAGACAATAGGAGAGCAAAGCCAGACCAGCAGCCGCAGCTAAGAAGCCAAGCCAACACCAGCCGAGGCAAAGAAAGGCAAGACAACCTGTCCATGTCTTAAAGTCACAAGGTTAGACAAGGCAATCCAGGCATTCAGGAAAATCAGGCAAGCAAAGTTGAGGTAGTCAAAGTCAAGTTTCGACTTTGACTGCGGTTCACTTGCTGGACTGAACTTAAGTTGGCGCTCTGGCTTAACCGGCCGGGACTTCACCTAATACCACTCAATCCCCTCAATAATACTCGTCTCTCTTTCTCCTTTACTCTCGTGCTAAACACGAAATACCTAGACCAGAAATTGAAAGTCACTCTGAAATTGTTGTACACATGGAATCCCACAATATTAAGATTGCCAAATATTAAATGAAGCTTGGCAGTTGGTACCTACACGGTTGGTACCCAAGAAAAAGCTGCTCAGCTCCATTTAATTCATATCGAGTCAGGCAGGTCCTCTCCTCCTACTATTTGTATTTATACTTCTATACTACCTGTACATGCATACATATTAAAATTGTACTTCAAGATACAGGACAGTCAAAACTTGCCAAACGATTTCGACTGCAACGAAAACAACAAAGTAATGCCATGTTTTGGGTATACTTACAGGTGTGAGTAAGTACTTTACTGACTATGATTGTTGTAGTAGTGGAGAGACTACGATTTCGTAACACTACCAAATAAACCGGAATGGGATGGAGCTGTTCTTGAACTTGCACTCGAAATATATAGAAGATTCACGCACAATGAAAATGAGAGAAAATTGGCCATGTAGTAAGAGATGACCAGCTATCACTAAATGCAAAAGACTAACAATAAATTACAAACTATGATTATAGTAGATCAAATGAATTCATCGAGTTTGGAGTTTCCCGCTTCTGTAATAAGCAGTGAACATTTTGATGGAAGGAAAACTGATTTACCTAATGGTGGAACTAAGAAAGAAAATAGCGAGAAGGCGGTAACTTACGACCAGATGTCTGCAGTGAGGGTTTTCTCCGTTTTGATAATATTGTCGTGTGGTGAGTTGGTGGCAATTTTCCCGTAGTAGTCATAGAGGATTCCGAATCCTGAGGAGGGGTCGTCGGTGGCACCGTTTATGTTAAGCATGGCGGTGGTGGCAGCGGTGAGGGGGTGTTCGAAGGTTGTGTAGGATCTCCACTCAGCAGCCGAGGCTAGTGAAGTGGCCGGAGCATGTCCAACCGAGGCGGCGGAAGGAGACGGGGCTGTCGTGACCACCGCTTCGGACGACTCTGACGACATACGCACGGCCCCGCTCAGGAAATCTGGTTGACAGTAACTGCGAGCTGAGCCGGAGAATGAGTGTCCGCTAACACCCGCTACTGGGTCTGCCGAAGATGACGACGAGGAGGTCCCGCAGGCCTCCAACAACGAACTCTCGATCAGCGTCGTGGCGACGGTCCAACCCAAACGCTCACGACTCCACTCCAGCCGCGACAATAACTCTTACAAACAACTTCTGGTTTTCCTCTCCAGTTTTCCAGTCCAACAGGTCAAGTCTACACAACCAGATCTGCCTTCCCTTTCAGTTTCTTCCCTTTCCAGGCAATCAGGGTGAGTTGAGATTCTCGTTTGACAACTGTTGCGCCAGGTTAGTTTGTTTACTTTATTTCACTTGGTTCGGAGAAGGAAAATCTCGCAAACTTGAAATCTGCATTGGCTTTTACTCTTTCCACAATGAACTCTGAAATAAACAATAACAATGGACATTACTTCTCTGTGTTATCTTATGTAATCGCACAACAAGTCAAGTCATTGAACACTTGCAAATCCTTCCTTATCTTATTAATAATTCACGCTTGCATATTTTATTTCCCAGATTACCCACATAGTATCTAGCACAACAACACTAAGACTCTACGCTTATTCTTCATATACGCAATAAAAGATGCGTGCATGATGGTCTACACTTCTACAACACAATACTCTCATAGTAGAAGAAAACTACGTAGCTATAGATAAGTATGAAAACTAAAAAATATATTAATACGGACGCAGACCAGTTGTAAAGATTGTAATTTATTTGCCGATCTCAAGTTGATTTGATTGAATTGAACATGCAATCTTTGCTATGAGAATGCAGAATGCTTCTGAATTGCAATTTCCCTATTCCTACATTCATTGTTAAATCACTCGCACTATGTTAACAATATTTTAGTCTCATTGTGATGTTGAAACTATTGGTGTATATACTTGTGGAGATTCTTTACAGATTAATGTGCCTCAGACAAAGGAAGCAAGCAAAATCTCAACAGCTTTCGAGCTTGGTGATAAATAAAATAGACGAGGAATTCACCTCTAGTTCACATGTGTTTACTAATACAACCTTGATGAGATTGATGAGAGAGAATCGAGATCAAATCAGCTTTAGCTATCTGTTGAGGTTGTAAACAGTATCAGTACAGATCCTCTTAGTAAAATCTAACGAATCTTTGTTTCCCAATAAATACATATCTGTTGAAAATCAAGTGGAGAGGATTTAGTTGTGGAGTGCATATTGGTATTAACCTATAAGTCAATTTAGTACAGATATGAGTTGAACACGATTTTACTTATTGTGTTTAGCTGTCTTGTCTTCAGTTTGGATTTCCTTGTCTACTGCATAGCGTGCAACTAACAAGACATCCCAGTTGTCTGTACACATTGAGAACATAGATTTGTAGCGATCAGCACAGAGAGATTCGATTAAGATCCTATCCAACGGATTGAACTTAGTTAGGTAACTAAGTTTTTGTACATAGATGGACGGAAACTAAATCCAAATTCAAAGGGTAAGACAATCTTAGAGGAAGAGTGACTGCTATGGATTTAATACTCTTAATATATTCTGACTAGCTATATACACCTTTTTGAGTTTTAGTTTAGCAATGCTCTTCTTCTATCGCTACTTGTATATAGGTGAGGTAAATACAAAACAAACTACTGTGTGCCCTAACTTGCATAAAACAGATATCTAGTGTTACAGATAATTCTACTCTGTCTATAGATGATCTTACAGTAGTTAGCATATATTGTATTGTAATATACAGGGCGTGGTCCTGCTCTATTGAAAACAACGCAACAGCAGCTTCTTTTCTTAAAAATGCATCAGAAGAGATATGAGGATTAGTTGCAGTCAGTATAGACATGCATCCAATATCCGAAGCAAACAATATTTTCAAAATCATAAAAAGATAAATGGGAAGATATAGCGATCAAAATAATGTAACAGAACATCTAGCTGTGTGTACAACACGTACGTTGCGTAATGGTAAATCTGAAATCAGGAGCTCCCTGCCAGTTAAATAGAGTGAGAAGACTAATATGAATATCATGTACATTCTCCATATCGTATGTATCTCTGTATCTTCTTCTTTCTATAGCATTCCGCTGTGGAAAATGAGCCGGCTAGTAAATTCAAATTGAAGCATAACCGTGCAATACACAATAGAATGCATAGAACACCACACAGACCAAGGAGGAAAGCCCGTACATTAGATGAAGATTAGTTTACAACACTATGCACTCCGTATGTGTGTTGCACTCCTTTTGAATGTTGGGCATTTTATTACTTTACTTAAGGGCTAACAATAATCCACGCTAATGTAAGGAATATGAATATTAGTATGTGTATATGTGTGTTCGAGGAATATAAGTGCTTGAAATAGTGCACGGTGTATATGGAAAACTACTTAGAATTGAATTGATCTGATTTCTACGGAAGGTGAGGTGAATTTTGAGCCACTCCTTCATTCTGTCTAATCTTTGTTTCGCTTCTTTTCTTTTCTAGTAGCCCGACAGACCGAAATACTATATTTCTCTTTAAAACATCCATCCCCTTGAGCTAAGTCGTAAATATTTTAACATAAGTACAACACACAGGAATATTTTAGTGAACGAACACTACTACCTGTAGCTAGTAAATGTGTGGACTCTGAGTAAAGTGTTTCTTTGAGGGACAATGTACATAATCGTATAATAGTACAACTCAGTTGAGTATTAAGTATGCACGTGTGTGTGTATAAAAGTGAGGAATAAAAGGTGTCTGTATTAAATTCCTTGATATGTCAAGCGAATCTACACTAACTAAACTCCTAAAGTTAACTAGCCACCACTTACTGC
The DNA here is from genome assembly GCA_019776505.1 of Tomocerus nigrus. Classification (NCBI taxonomy): domain Eukaryota; kingdom Metazoa; phylum Arthropoda; class Collembola; order Entomobryomorpha; family Tomoceridae; genus Tomocerus; species Tomocerus nigrus. The sequence continues at coordinate 10,085 of JABASI010004152.1, read as the reverse complement.
TTTGCATTTTCATCAGTGGACTGAGAATGAGTTGAGGGAAGTCAAAGTGAAGACTCAAAGTAAAGTGGCAATGAAGAGGCAAAGCCTCAACTCTTTGAATCATCTCATTTGTGCTTTTTGCACTTGACCATTAAACTTTTGTTGACGAGCGGAAAAAATATGAAAAGTGCTCAGACGTGGAAATGGAGTGAAATAATGGACAGTCAGTCAGTGAGTTGAGCTGGTACAGTGATTCTCGTTCATTTTACTAGTGATGTACGTGGTTTGGTTTGGTCTGCTATGGTATGTCATGTCATGGCGTATGAAATTCCTATTTGTGTATTGTGTGGTAGTACGATGTGATGTGGTGTATGGAAAAGATGAGAAAAGCAATAAGTTTCTACGTAATGCAACACAAGGCAAAAAGTCAGAAAAAAATTCCGAGTGCAATTAAGGGTGAAAATAGAGGGCCAGCCAAACCAAAGCAGGCGAAGTTATGTCCGTACGTATGTTACCTACAATATGTAATGGCTTAAGGGTCAGCTACGGGATTTTGATGGGAAATATTATTATGAGCAAAGATTCTCTATATTTTTTCCTATAATATTATAACTTAGCTCTTGCAAGTGTACGGTTCATACGCAGAATAGAGAGAATAGTATCTGTGCACACACCGCCTTTGCTCTCGTCTCTTCTTCCGTTGAGTTGACTTAACGTTTACATTAAATTGTTCAAGACACATATGGGCATATCATATCACATCCTATCTTATTGCGTTCCATTGCATTATGTTCCATTATCCATTTTGCTCGATGAAAAACAAAGCAAAGCAACGAAACGGACAGAGTGCTTAACTCAACTCACTCACGTCTCTGATGATTTTGCCGAGGTGACTCCGTTGGGTCACCACCCTCTCTTCTACCTCCTTCTATCTTAAATCTTGTCTTTTAACATGACGGATTCTGATTTTTCAACAAAACTTCAATCTAAACTCTGACAACATGTCAAATACCTCTTTGTGCATTTTTACAATTTTTGTAACTCGATACATATTAGACAAAGTTGCTTATTATGTGTTGTAAAAATAGAGTCGTAAAAGGAAATACACTTTTTCTAGCTAAATAACTAAGTTTTATTTAGTTGTATTCACATAAAAAGTCTTTTGTGTAATGTTATTAGTGTCTATACTATAGACCTTGTTTATCGTTACTACCAATAACAATTTTTAATGTAATCTGTCTCAGCCCAATGTAAGTTTAACTTTAACTTGTGGTGTTATAATGATGACGCTAAAGAACTAGTTAACTCCTTCTACAAGAGAATTCTGTTGTCTTTACTTGGTTCTGTTAAAGTTACGATTGCAAAGGTTACTCCTTTGCTATGTAACTTTAGACTGACTGAATGAGGCATTCTTTCCGTTTATTTTATCTTTTTGATACATGGAACAGTCAACTCAACTCATTTAACTCGACATTCATCTTCCTTTTCTATTCATTTGTGTTTTATGTACATACATACAATCTCTGTTTAAGATTTCATTTGTGTAAACCTTCTGAGCATAAAATAAAACTGATACATATATACAATGTTACTGCATCGGACTTTTCTTTTATATTTAAGTAGATGCTAGTCTCGTGTAAGAAGGAGTAAAGAGATTTCCATGCCACGCTAGACTTAAGTTTAGCTCTAAAAACTATAAAATATGTGTACATATAAAGAAAAGAGCTATCTCGCATAAGAACGAAAACTAAAATAATCTCTAGTGTCAATCTCAATCTGCCTCTCCGTTCTTAAGTTGCCTACGCGTCAGTCCAGCTCAACTCTTCTGAAATAATAACTACCATGCATTACTTACTCAGAGACAGAATGGAAGAACTAGATAACCATTTAACTCTGTCCTGTCTTGTCTTCTCTTTATAGAACTCAACTAATCCCAAATTATTATCAAATGCAACTTGTGCTCTTTTATAATAATAAGCACTATCCGTAGGTAATTCTAGTCCAGTACAATTCCCTCTCCTGAGAATTAAAGAACGAAAAAATTCTTTTTGTTAAATTCTAATCATATACTACGACACTTTATATGCTACACAAGGACCCTACATTAGCTTCGCTTATAATATTACATTAGATACGAAAATACACGTCGTTTTTACTTACACCAGCTGAAATGAGGAAAATGTTTACTGAAAAATATACACACTTCATTTTTCTAAATTAATACTTTAAGCGAATATACAATTTAGATAAAGTTTGAAATTCAGATACTGAAGTTAAGTGGACGAGAAGCATCGTGTTCAACTCTAACCCAAAATGTGTCTTAAAATAGCCAATAGGCATATAGTGATTAAGAAGATGATAAGTGTGACGAAAAGAACGTTTATCATGTAGTAAACATCATATCTAATGTTAGAACTAGTAATACAAATAATAGGAATTGCCCCAAGCTTGACATGACTAAAGAAGTCTATTTTGATATTTGACTGACTATCTTTCTGAGTGATTTGAACTGGACAGACTGACGTACTTCTCACGATCGGATATTAGATGACTAATAGAACACAGCTTATGAAGGTGTCTATTGTAACTTATCGAAAATAGGATATCCTTATCAAAATCCCTAGTCACAACTTAAGCTAAAAAATTGAATACATAGAGAACATGAACTGAACGTACTCGTTAACGAAGAAGGATTAATAAAGACGGCCGGCTTTATTTTGCTTTGGTTGAAAAAGCAGAATATTAGGAATATATAGCGTAGGAAAACACTTGTTGGTTGGTTTTACAGGAATTGTGAATGCAATTCCAATGTGAGAATCCAGTCAAGTAAAGCAACGTGTAAAAATACAGCACGTATAAATCACATTGATTTGTTATCACTGAGGGAAATCTCCTGATGTGAAGACACGAATAATCCACGATAATTGTACAAGTACAATAGAAATCAAATGCTTATTTCACTTCACAACAAAATTCAACACTTGTATATTGATAAATGATAGAATAGTAACTAGCTTTGGGAATGATGATGATGAGATACTGGAACAGAGTCTAAATCAAATACTATTGATGTGTAAAGAAACAACAGTAAAAACACACTTGTTGTAATAGAATTTATTTCTGGTGGAGAGTTGGCTGGAGAATGAGTCCAAGTTTCACATAAATGCAATCAATTATGAATATGTGTAGTAACTGATGCAGGAATTGAGGTAGTAACTCACACTGTATAATCATAAATTTGACTATTATTGTGAACTACCGTATCTATAGTGTAGACGAGTGTTTGTTTAGTTGGGAGTAAATGTATATAGTTGTAATATTGGATGGTTTTGCTATTAGGGATAGCTGTGAAGGCCGTTCGCACAATAATTCAATTTAAGTTTAGTCAGTGAGAGACTGAGAATAATTACAACATTGAGAGTTATGACGATATGCCAGAACAAACAAAATATGGAGTGTTATTATAGGATTATAATGAAAGTCGAGTAGTAAAGTAAGTAACTAAGAGTAAGTCCACAGTAGTGTGTAATGAGTATAATAAAACAATTATAATCGGCTCAAGAGCACTTGTATTGTAGGATTAGTGTAGGAAATCGCAGTGTGAATTATGAGGAGGAGGACTGGCTCGTTTTGAATTGAAGGTAATCTCTTCAGTTACAGTGTACGTAGCAGTAGCAAACAAGAGAAGAGTTAATCTATCAACTCCAGTCTATAAGATTTTCTGCAAGTTCACTTTTTGCAATTAGCTAAACTGTGACAAAGTCTCCGTGACGTGAGGAGCAGCAACACACATGAGGTTCGTTTTGAGGAGACTTGAGAACAATTAAATATTAGGTAGCTAGAGAAGACACTGTTTGACTCACTATTATGATGATATGATGAGTATGTATGGGGATTGACTCGTATGTAACTAACATCAGATCGATAATGATTGTTTCAATGTAATTTGCATTTACTCAGATCAGATCGAAATGAGCAAGTCAAGTCAGGCTGGCAGTAGATGATAGCAAAGTGATGTTAGTGTTACTGTTAGACGAAGGGCTAGCTAGCTACCTTATACTTACAGTAGTAGTAGTAGTAGTAGTAGTGATTATCACCTTCTTCTTCTTCTTCTTCTCTTCACCTATTGCTAAAAGTACACAGGACAGAGCAGCAGCGTCTTGCTTTGGCCTATCGATGTCTTTTCCAGATACATAAATACACGACTACAATGTAGTACGCTGTGTGTAGATGCAATCCGTGCTACGTTCTAAGGATCTCTCTGTAATTGTTGTGCATGTGCTCAGAGTGGTGTGGTGTGGTCAGAGGAGTGTTTGGATCAGAACTGAGAGGGACCGCAAAGAGAGCATCTGAACTGTGCCCTACTACTAGTACAGTGGACATGGACAAGTATATGCAGACAGAAGAGACAGGCGGGTAGTCGACTAGTCATAGAATCTCCGAGCGAGTTGAGTGAAGCCAAACCAAGCCAGACACCTCACTCTCCAATGTTAAAAGTAAGGAACGGAGTCTGAACTCACCTTTAGCTACGCCAAGGCGATTCGCGTCCATTCTATTGTCAAGACTTTGCCCCGTGAGTTAACCCTTGAGAGCCAAGCCAAGCTAAAGAAAACTCACCCCCTTGTGTTCTATTGCGCTGCGCCTTCTCTCTCTCTCTCTCTACACACACACACACATAATATATACTTACATTGTTAGGATTATATTTTTCTGAAGATACTACTACAGAGCAATCCAATCATCATATGCACATCCTCAACCCTTTTTACCCTATGCTTGTGTGTGTTAGCCATATCTCGATGAATACTAAATATACAAACGCTTTTATCCATCCAACCAACTCATAAATGTGTCTCTCACTATTTCTTGACTTGAGGAAATTCACTTGTGCTCGTCCTATTCTATTGTAAGCCCTATATGAGTAACGTAATATCTCTTTAGGTACCTACATACATACACACTACTGTTGTGTGTGTGTAAAATACTAAATATCTATATGTAGACAGACACATATTATACTAGTCATAGATAATAACACTTAGCCGTGATGGACCTTCCAAAATTGACCTTTCTGACAGCACTCCCATTACAAACAATTCTAATAGCCAATATAGAATACATGCAAGACTAGCTAAACACTTGAAGTTCGGTATAATTCAAATAAATGAGCAAGTCTAAAATAAATTCTCACCCATTTTGATATAAATTGCCAATATTTCTTCATTAATTTATTCTCGGACCCTTTAGAAACACTAAATTGCCTATAACTGAGCTTGCATTATCATACACTAACAGCAGAATTTTAACTGCATGCTTATCACATCAGCTACAAATAACACATTAGCTAATGTATTAAATTATCATTCCATGAAAAGATTTCATAGTTGCAAAAACAAAGCCATCCTGCCATCCTGCCTGCCCAACGCCAACAACCTAACCACATCTCCAATGCATAACCTGTCCACTGCATTTGCATTTCCACGTAGGTATCTATTTATTTACAACGCTATCACCGACGGGGGATAATGCACTATCTATTTATTTATGTGTGTGTGACGAGTTGAATTGAATGGCATAAGTGAATAACAGAGAGAGAGGGAGGATGAGATCACCCCATCAGACCAAACTCTGTAGACAAGAATGAAATGCAACTGAAGAATTTTGCGTAATCTCCAACTATTTACATACTTAGGATATTTAATAATATATTTAGGCATTGCAAATTCAATTGGAGAAATAAATTCTCAGCTCCAAGGTAAAACAAACAGATAATGGGAGCTTTTAGGTCCGTGTACTAATCGTAATTTTGCATGCATGCAAATAAACCTAGACTAATGCACTGCAGGACATGGAAATCTCAGCAATAGGTTTGTACATTTTATTTTCTTGTCATAGATAGATCTGTGTGCAGGGCAGACAGTCTTGCCTCATTCCATAATAATAATAATGCTAATAAATGGTTTTGCGTTATTGGTATGCCCGTAGCAATTGAGTCTCTAGCAAACCACAATGAAATGCAGTAAGTAAACAGAATGAATGGTAAGCTAAACTGAGTGAGCTACTCTAGTCGTTCGCACACCTGATAATAAACTAATATGTATAGTATTATTACATTAGCTATCTTCGCAGTTGTAGTAATGTGTCTTAGGAAAAGTCAGGTATAAGCCAAGCCTATGAAATTATCTACATTTTTCCTTACATACTCATAGTTAGCCACACGGCAATAGATTTGCAAGGAACAATGCAGAATGTATGTATAGTGAATCTTCATGTTGACTTACCTTCTTTCTTTTCTCATTGAATTGCCCTGCCCCGTTGAATTAAATGAGTTGATCTGCTGCACTGTGGCATGGCATGCTCAGTCCTTCTCTCGGCCTGAAATTAAATGCACACATTTTTATAGTCGATTAGTAATTACTGATTAGCTTGCATCACATCAGTCAGAGTCAAGCTTATCTCCTAACGTCTCTCTAGCCTTTTGCCTTATAGCTCCTTATAATCAAAGCACAGTTGAGGTAAGTGTATACTGTTATGGATATAAAGACACTTGGGATGATGTAATAGGCAGTTAGACACTATAATGTAATGTACAGTTGCCTTCTTTGCATATCTTTTCAATTTAAGATAATACAATGTAACTAATGCAGAGAGATACAATAAAATAGTTATCAACGTCTGTAGAAAGATTTTTGCCTTTGGAATTAGCTTCATCATAATCATTCATCCCTCACTAACATCACATCGCATAGCAAAGCTAGAGAATAAGACTCGAGGAGCTCTTTTCTTCCTGGGTAATCGAACCCAAAATTACTACTTTGATACGCCATGCCACTTATTGTTAGTTATCTTTGATTCACTCCATATTCATGATCCTTTTGGCATGGCATACGAGTCCTTACACTCTAGATCTATGCATGATCATATATCATTGCAAGACACAGGTGCATTTATATTGCAGCATATCATCTTGCATGAATTTTATTTTCCTTTGGCTAGGCCACACCAGACCCTTACTTACCTGTTACTACAATTACCATTTGAATGAATATTTAATCAAATAAAATCAAGAGCCACTAAAAATATTAAGAATTTCATTGAGAGCTGCATATTTCTTGTGCAACACATTTAGAGTTTAAATGTGTGTGATGGACAGAAATGGCAAAAACAGTCAACAAAAATTATCTACTGCACGACTGCACCCTCAAGATATATTTAAATTGTTTTTTTCTGTACATTTTTTGCTACCATAAGTGTGTGCCAAGTTGACAAGACACGTGTCGCCCTCATCTAAACCTTTTTCTCTACTCAATTATTCAATTGTGATGCAAAATGAAGAATATAACTTACATTTCATGAATGAGTAGTAAAAATGCATGAGAATTAGTCAGCTAATATAGGAAATGCTTTGTGAAGTTATCATTCGATACATTACCTACCTAAGTATCATACACAAAAAAACTATCCAGAAGAGCGAGAAAGGTAGGAAGGCGCACTTCAGTAGGGAAAGGGAGACCGAAAAGCTTGCAATATGCCTCAGAGTTTAAAAAAAAACAAGTAAAAAATGGTCGTAAAAACAGTTGATATAAATGTCCCATTGTGTACGTTTCGGGATGGTAGTTTAGTTCCCTTTGGTTAGAAGTGCTCTTTCATCTTTCCTACCTTCTGTAATTCCCTAGTCCGTCCCTCAGACACTTCATTAACACTGTCGTTACAATTCCTTCTCAATTTTCTTACTCATTAATAAAAAGCTCTTTATTATGCTGTTAGAAAATTAAAATGCTTTTCACTCACTTGTAGTAGTTTTCAAAGCAGGAATTTTGAAACGGGTTGACTTTGTTGACGTGTTTGGCTGTTTAGTAGCAGACTGAAAAAATACCATTCATCAGTACGATAACTACGATATTATGAATGAATTCTCGCCGGCTACACTTAACACCTTCATAAACTCACAAGCGTGTTCTACTGAAAATGAAGTTGAACTGGTCTCTTTGACTTCACTTGACTTTTAAAACTGAGTGTAATCCTTGGTAAAGACTTGAATGTGAAAGTAGAGAGAAAAGCCTCTAGGGATATTGTTTAATTTTACGTCAAGGCAATAGACGATCTCAATATCATTCACCTTTTCATACAAAGTGTAGGATAACTTATTTTTGAACTCAAACTATGGAGGAAGAAGTTCATCTGGAGACCAATAAAGTTTAAAACCTATAGAAAATTTCAGGATTTGATGTGGTACCGACTACCGACACTAGAAAATGGGCTTCCTCTTTGATTGCTTTCGTTCTGCTTTAGCAATATTATTATTTATTTACTTTACTGTCACTACTGTCCTGTTTGTGAAAGGGATTCCTTCTGCCTTCTACCTCAATGAACACCACAATCACAATCCATTGACCATTCTGGTTTGTTGAGTTTAAGTAAACAGTCTATGAGTTCATAAAGTCTGTATAGTATTTACTGCTAGAATGCTCTTTAGTTATTTAACCCTTTGAAAGACTCGTGGTACGTATTAATAAAATGAGTCTTTAAGTAGGACAGGATACAGCGGTGGTTATCCGAATCGCCGTAATGTATTATGACCGTAAGTGTTAGTTTCGGTATAGCCTCTTTCTTCGTTTTAATACTTTTAATACTACACTCCTAATACTGGTAATATTTCATGTAGAAATCAGGAAGCCTGAAGGAATTTGGCGACAGAAAGTCACCGACTCATTAGAAGGCCATGTTATTATACTCTTGGGGTTGAGATTGGGTACTTGTGAGTGACTAGACAAAAAACAGATAGAAAGACCCAGTATATAGTAATATATTCAAAGTGTGTTATGCTTTGTTTAGGACAGAAATATTACTATTAATAGCAAAGCCAGGACAAGAATCAACTTCCTAGATTATTAGTGCTGCATGCGATGATATTAGGAAAGAAGAGGCGTCTTTTATATTGTTATTTAGCTTAAACCACATTAAAATGAACTGTGGTTTCGGCATGTATTAAGGTCATTATAAGTCAAAACCGCGTTTTAAATTCCGAATTGATCTGTATTGCCACTTGACCAGTTTAAATCATAAAACAGGATCATATATCACATAAACTCACCTGACTTGAATAACAGTCATAATTGAATATAACCAAAAATAAATCCCTATTACGAATAGTTCTTTACTAAACTGGCTTTTAATTCTTGTCTCTGTCCAATGACTATTTTTGAACACTTTTGAAGTGCAAACAGGTAAGGTAGGTTTTTAAATATCAGAGTTTGGTTTATTATTGCGAGACTTGCGGTTCAGTCACACCGCAGCTATATCTATGATTAATTGACCTCATCTTAATCCATACAAAACATACACTAAAAGTCAATGCACAGACAAAAATGGACTGTCTAATTTACTCAAATAACTGTAATTTAAATGGCCGAGTCAAGACATCGGGCTCTGCTAGTTTTATTGGAACTGATCTCACCCAACCGGATGCGGTAGTAATGTCAATGTAGATTCAAGTTTTAGTAGTTGTTTTTAAAGGTACTTTTACCTGATTGACACTACATATTTAAGTTGTATATTTAAATCAATGCTCACATTTAGCATGTTTAAATGCACTGTTATATTATTGTCGGGATTTTAAATACTGTCGGCAGTAACAAGACAATCTGATTGTCAGCTGTGGTGAAATAATAGTGCAATCAATACATAAGAGACGAAGAACCAAAGGCAGATTTACGAATCTAAAGGCCCCGTTAGCCCCAGAAATGTCTTCTATCAAAAATACATTCTATTCTAAATAAAAATAGATTCGTCTGTATTTATTATTTAACAAGGTAGCTGCATTAACTGTATAGTGGTGACAAATACGCTTTTATGAACATAGAGTCGTATAAGCGTCAACCATAGACTAGTAACCCCTCATCATACAATTCAGGACGAAAAATCACATTTTTTCACAGATTCAATACTATAGTTGCGTAAGAGGAAATGAGGGGAAGGAAACTAGCGCCAGACAGAAAGCTGAATCTTAAACTAACTTATTCAGAGTCTAGCCGCTCTTACAGTTGTCAAAATGAGAGGCAACGTCATTACATTAATTCCTAATGTAGAGATGGGTTGTATATAAC
>JABASI010004151.1:0-14640 GCA_019776505.1 Tomocerus nigrus | reverse complement strand
ACTAGGTATGCAAAATGTTACAATACAAACACTTGTAGTCTTTTCTGTCATTTCTATGTACATTCTATCTCTGATTTTTCTGTTTGACTCTCCTCTCTTTCGAAGGAAGACAGAAAAGAACTTATTCGATATTATATAATTATTATGAAATAGGATCCAGTACCAAAACAACCTTGGAATGGAATTCTGCAAACTAAATCTCCAGGCCCAGATTGCTTACAAATAAACCCTGTAAGACTGCTATCTACGACAGGCAGAGAGGCATGTCTCTTCTTGAATGTAATGACTTTTTATCAATGATTTAACAAATAAATAATTTGCATGAGTATATAATTACACATTCTCGTTCATTTATTATTATTATCTATTTATACTCAACAAAACAACAATAAAAATTCCCCATTATCACTTTAATTTACTTTTTGCAGTATAAGGTATTACAATAATTGAGAATTTTTCCTAGGTAGGTATATTAAGTTATTCATTTATTTATAACTTAGAGAATTAAATAGTAATTATATTAATTAACATTTCTGACTTTATACCATGTTCTCAAGTTATTCAAGTACCTACAATAAAATTCTCTTGATAGAGAAGTAATGTCCACACAATAATATCGCTGAATCCAACTTTTTTGTGTACATTTTCTGCATGTGTTTTATAGGTGTATGTTCCGACCAAACAAGATGCCCATGTTAATGGAAGCGTTTCCGATAATTTTCCCGTCATTGTTTGGATTCATGGAGGTAATGTATACAATTATGAAAACTGAACACTGAAAAATTACATCAGTTTATAAGCTAATATTATGGCAAAGTCCTGACTCCACAAAAGAGTCCACAAATCTCTATTACTATATTAAAGTGATTTTTAGGTACTAACATATTTATTCTGTCATTCTTAGGAAGTTTCTTTTTTGGGGCTGGACGAGAATATGGTCCTGCGTAAGATTGCACATTTCACTTGCACATTGCACTTTATATGGAAATAGATGAATTCAGAGATGATACAGAGCACAGATAATCCGAGCAGAGCAAAATTGCGTACCGGACTATGTATAATATTATGTTGCATGTGCAGATGATATTATTAATTGCTCTGTACACATCGGACGAGCTCACTTGTCATGTAGAATAGAATTCCAAACTTTGAAATCTAAAATCTAAATCGACATACAAATATTCTTTATTAGATTTATTACATATTTGTCTAAAAGCGCCCTTTTGCCTTTTAGCTCTTAGGATATATAGGAAATTTGAGATTTCAAATTTTGGAATTCATGGTCTACAAACGAGTAAACTCGTCAAATCTGTAGACACATCCCCTACCCCTTTGTGTTTGTAACATATTATATTAAACTATGTACTAAAGTAAATTAGGCAAATTCCTCTATTACAGATACTTATTGCAACAAGATGTAATCCTGGTGACTATTAATTACCGTTTGGGGGTGTTAGGTAAGTTTTTACCTTTAAAATCCTCCTTCAAATCGTACACATGCACATGGAAGAAATGTGATGATAAATATAATATTATCATAATAATATAATTTACTTGTAAAATATACATGCTTGCAAATGTCTCTTTTGAATACTCTGTTGAAACAGGATTCATGAGCACCGGAGATGAAGTTTCTCCAGGGAACTATGGCCTCAAAGATCAAGCACTTGCAATTAAATGGGTATATAGGATTTATTAATATATTATAGACATATAATATAATAATTTATTATATTTAAAAATCTTATAATACAGGTCAGCCAAAATATTGGTTATTTTGGAGGTGACCACAAACGGATCACAATCATGGGACAAAGGTTATGCATAAACAAAACATGAGTCTTATTAGTAGTTAGCAATTTTATCAAATTAAAGGCTAATTCTGCATAATTTTTCCAATCTACTTATATTGCATCATTCATAATGGACTCATTGGAAGTGTGCAGATTTGACATTTGAGCTAGAATTCTTAGAATAACGAAATTTAATTGCTGATGAGTGGATTAATAAAACATGAGCAAACCAATTTAGTGCTGGTGCTGTTTCCGTCCATCTTCATATGTTGTCAACTACAAGTGTTGCAAGAGGACTCTTCAGAAACGCCGTCTCATTAAGTGGCTCTGCATTTAATCACTGGGCTTTGCAATCGGCAGCTAAAGCACGAAAACTTACCAAGAAATTTGCCAAGATTATGAGGTGCCCCACTGAATCTGGAAGTAGAGCAATTTTGTCTTGTCTAATGGAAGCTGATGCAAATTTTCTGACTGCATTTCAAAGAGATATGTTTGTAAGTAACTTTGAACATCTCTGTAAACTGCATCTGCTTGTATTGAGTCTCATACATTACATAGGTAATGGTTATATAAGATATCTCAAAATATTGACCTCTATTTCCTTTTCGGAATCTGCGATTAGGAAATCATTTTATTTCCAGTAGTCGTCTTTTCACCGACCATAGAGCAAAATTTTTCAGATGCGTATATAACTGATACTCCAGAAAACTACTATGCAAGGGATGAGGTTGCTAAAATCCCGTGGATATGTACAAATACGCAAGAGGAGGCAGAATATATGCTTTTGGGTATGTTGACTAGATTATTTAATAAATCATTTAAACACACACACCTGACACACCTACACATTAGCAAAAGCGTCATCTCAAAATATGTGGGCCCAATTTCTCCAATTTTTTAATATTAAACATTTTTCCCCTGGAAAATGTTTCTGAACGAACTATCTCCATCCGTGTTATTACGCGTGACCTTTTGACCCTGTGACCCGATTTCTACCATTTTCAAACTTGAATCTACGTTTGACCTCTAGAAAACAAGCGTGAAACGTTTGAATGAATCATCAGAATCTGTTCATGAGTTATCGTGCAAATGGACATACATCTGATAGACACAACGGCGTGAATATAGTGGCATCCCTGTTATGAGAGGTGAGACACATCCTATGATGGAGAGGAGTGCTCAAGGCGCAGGCCACCTTAGATCGGGCCTATTGCCAAATAGTGGCATCCCTGCGCTACTGAATTAGCCATTCAAAATTCAAACGGATATAACGCATTAGAGGAAGCGTTACCCAAAAATTGGTGTGTCCAATTATCAGAATCTGTTCATGAGTTATCGTGCAAATGGACATACATCTGATAGACACAACGGCGTGAATATAGTGGCATCCCTGCGCTACTGAATTAGCCATTCAAAATTCAAACGGATATAACGCATTAGAGGAAGCGTTACCCAAAAATTGGTGTGTCCAATATTGACCATTTGTTAACATTACGTTTCATTGTTACGTTAAAAAACGTGTAGAAAATTTGAACGAAATATTTCTATACCCTAACAAGTTATAATTGTTATTACGTACCTATGTATGTGACCTCCTGATCTCGTTAACCTACCCAGTGAGTAGTGAACCCATTTTTACGTTTTCATGTATTCTCCCAGAAAATGTGTAAAATATTTGAGCAAATTATCTCCATCCATTCAAAATTTATTACGTATGACCTTTTGACCCCTTGGCAAGATTGATACAATTTTTGTATTAACCTATGTTTGACCCCTAGATCGTGTATGTGTGTGTACCAAATTTGAATAAATTATCTACACCAGTTCACAAGTTATCATGCAAATTACAAATGGACGGACAGACAGACTGAGTGATGGACACGACTACGACCGTTTTATACATTAATTAGGTTCCGCTAATGAATGAACCGATTTCCGTCTAACAATCGGTAAAATTCTGTTATCATGTGCGATTTTTGCAGCTCTTGCTAATGGTGGCCTGTTTCTACACTATAAGCTTCACTGGAAAGCCTATATGTCCACAATGATGGATATTCCCTCAGGGGAAGAAATAGAAACTAAACTAACTAAACATTATCTTGGAAACACACAACCTTCTGCTGCAGACCTTCGATCGATGGCCAGGGTAATTTAATATTACATTAAATCTAATTTTTCAAATTTATGGCAATAGTAACCTCTGATGTGCTTTTTAGATGGGTACTGATCGCTATTTCCATTTGGGAAATCGTCGAGCATTGCGTCAGCACTATAAAATAGCCAAATGTTATAGTTACATTTTCGGTTTTCGAAGTAGACTTGGAGTGATAGCCAGCTTAAGTGCAGACTACAGAGATTATGGGTAAGTAAGTGTAGTGTAGTGTATAGTGTACCCATAGTGTACCTAAGCTGAAGTCAGAAGAATTACCATAACTTTATCGAATCAAATCATAGTATCCAAATCTTAAATTGCAGATCCTCCCATGCAGAAGATTTAAGTGTAATTTTTAATTCGACATTGTATTTTAAACCAATACAACGTCAAGATACTGATGCATTGAAAATGTCTGATATCATTGTTTCCCTAATCACCAATTTTGCTTCTAAAGGGTATAATATATTATACTGTATATTTTACAAAATGTGGAAATCATAATCATGTTTATTCATCTAAAATAAAATGTGTGAACTATGTTTCAGCGAGCCATTGTACACTGATGAAAGTACTGGAAAGGATCTTCGAATTTGGGATCCTATTAAGGATCCTGACAATTTACAGTTTCTAAGACTTAATTTTGGAGATATTAAAATGATCCCTGATCCTTTTAAAGAAAGATTAAAAATTTGGGATGAATTGTCTATTTACTAGATTAATTTACTTTGTATGTTAAAATTCAAGTTATCCGATTTTAAAGTTTAAGTAAAATTGATCAACATAACTTAAACTATAATTTTATTATAGGTAGTTGCTGTTAACTGTGTTGCCATACTTCAGCTATGTACTTCAGAACAAAACATTTCTTAATTGCTTTTAGATGGGGTTGTTATTTAGTGGAAACCCCTTTTTTCATCTGCCATGCCATGTGTACTTACCACTAGTTTAATTAAAGTGCAAATAACCATTATTGTTTTAAATAAAAAATAAACATTGCCATATTATCCATGATTTAAATGATTGTAATTTCATTATTACAGGTTTTCATATATTAATCATAAGCATTAACAATTTCACCAACAGCATCATTCATAACGTACAGCAATTCTGTAAGGCTTTAATTTAAAAACTTTGAGTTTCACTTTTCTTTCGTAGTTTACTTTTCATTATTTTGTGTTGTAATATTTAGTTCTGATAAAATATAAAAACTTAGTCTAAATTGCTAAAAGTGTGGTATTGCATTGTTGGCTGATGATTAATTTTTTTTAAATGGCGAAATATTTTCGATGAATTTTCGATTTAAAGCTCTAAATTATGCAAGGTATGAAGAGCTACAATATAATTATAAATATACTAAGACAAGTCATTACATTAAATACTAGTTACTGCAACAAGACCATTATTAGGGAAAAAACCAAAACTTTGGTAGGTTCCTAGTTCCTATACAGATAATTTTTCATATTATCGTCCAAATATTTTGTTCAATGTATTTCATATTATTACTATCCATATGCAAACAAAAATATGTAATTTTCGTTACCTAAATCTAGCCCTAATTAATTACCTAAATATTTTCTAGCGTCTCCCTCTGAAATACTATGATTTTTAGTAGCGTAACAACAGTACAGCAAACGGGTTCAGCAGTATCTGAAGGTAATTTCTGTTCGAAATCATTTAAAAGAATCAACTGATCACAAATTGTATCATTAAAGGTGGCTTTCATAACCAACTCTTACTTTAGTAGGAATAAGTATTTTTTCTCAATTGATTATAATATTATGATGTTTAATAATTTATAAATGATCAGGCCAGGGCAGAAGCATTTTATAGACATAAAAGCAGGACCGGAACCTTATTCTGATTACTCTTGGCAATCAGCAAAGCTTGAGCTACTACATTATATGTACACCAACCAACTAAATGTATGTACATAATTCCACTTTTCAAAATTGAACACAAGCGAGCAACTAGAAAAAATTAATTATTTATTTAGTAAAAAGTATGTCTTGAAAATTTATGATTCATTATAAAAATATAATAAAAGTCATAAAAACTTTGCACACACACTACACACACAGTGTATGTATTTGAAAACTATATATTTAACAATTGCCCATGAATTTCCACCTAAGGGGATAATTTACAATTGAACCTTAAAAAAGGTACAAATGGGTTTATAATATTTAAAATAAAATAATAATAGGAATGTAAAAGTAATCTAAACATTTTCATTATTCTTTGAAATTTTAATCAAATAAATCTTTACATAATATCATAGCATTGGTAATTATTTTGTCAAAACTGAAAGTTGTTAATAGTGCAAAGTGGGTTAGCTACAATTCCTAAAAGCCTTTGTGAGATATGAAACAAAAGTCTAGTTTGGTTTGTTCTTGTATGATTTATTGACATAACGAGTAAAAGTTATCCATCATATTCACAATACGACATACAAAATGAAAAATAGTGTTAGATTTTCAATCATTTGGAAGCATACTGAAATTTAATAATAGTAAGGGTATTGTGGATTAGCGTAATTTCCGTAGCCGTAGCCGTACTGTTGTTGTTGTTGCTGTTGTTGATGCTGAAACTGATGTTGTTGATGTTGTTGCTGATGATGATGGACGGCTGGAACCTGACTGGTCAAGTTCGCAGGGTCGCCTGCCTCCTTTCCCCAAGAGCACTTCACTGTCTGCTCATTAATCTCGGTGTTGTGCACAGCGACGATGGCATGTGCTGCTGCTTCCTTCGTGGCGAACCTGATGAAGGCATAACCCTTGTCCTTGAAGACCCGAATTTCCTGGATCTGACCGAATGGAGAGAAAGTCTTTTGCATTAGTTCTTCGCAAAGCCCATTGGCAATGCCTCCGCAATAGACCGAAGAATTTGTCGGGCTCGCCTGACTGTAGACTCCATCGAAAGTCAGTTGCTTGGAGTTGCCGGCCTCGCTTTTCGGTGGAGGGGGCTTCCTGGTAGCCCAGTTGGTTCTGATACTCCGATTCCCGAGCCACTGGCCATTCATTGCTGCAATTGCAGACTCCGCCTCTGCCTTTTTCACAAAAGATACGAATCCATATCCTTTAGACTTCAGAGTTTGGGGATCCTGGACGACCCGGCAGTCCGAGATTTCCCCGAATGGGGCAAAAGCTTCCCGCAGACTCTGCGTTTCTATTTCCGAGCTTAGATCTCCTACAAAAATGTGGTAGTGTTTACTAGTGTCAGGTTTTGCCTGGCTGTTAGGAGACGTCGCCCAGTTTATCTTCATCTCTTTCCCGAAGCAACTTCGCTTGTTCATCGCACACAAGGCAGCAGCAGCGGCTTGATGCTCCCAGAATTCAATAAACGCGTACGGATCTCCATTCAGCTCGTGGATTATTTTACAGCCTTTTATTGGCCCTAGTCAAATTAATATTTATTACACATCTACTCACAAAATCTACATAATTTTCAATTTATATGCAAAATCTACATAATAAAAAATATTTTATTATTGTACCTATTTGCGAGAAGAGTACTATCAAAAATTCTTCAGTCATTTGAACATCCAAATTACCAACGTATAACGTTTTAGGCTGAGAGTCGTCCACAGCTCCCATCGATGATCCATCTCCGTCCATGCTAGAGTCGTACAAGAGTCTTTAGACTTCTATGAAATAAATACACCTCGTTAATACTTGAGCGAAACAATAATGCATGAATAATATTAACTCGATAATAATTAATGTATATTCTCAATTAGCGTGAAAACTGCAAAAAATTGACTTAGTTGACAAAGGTGACTGACTGGCCTAAGCCCTCCATAAAGTACATTGCAGCATTGTTTGACTTCATATTGTTCAGTCACCTCATCTCCCCTACAATATTCGCTGTAAAACAAATTCGGATACAACATTATACACAGATGGAAGTTCAACAGGAATTCAGTTGACTTTGACTGCTGTAAAACGACCTAAATTACAAATTCATGTTAATACTTATTAAGTAAGAACCAGAATAAACAAAACATTAATTCTCGTAAACAACTTTGCTACGCTTGAAACGCTTGACTTTTGACTCATAAATCGATAACTCCAAACATTGCCCACAACGAAATTAGGTAGGTAGGTACCTAAATGGAATGCTTACACATTCTCGGTGTCCAACGTGGAACAATAATACTACGGTGCAGGCAGACAGTGCGGTGTATTGATTTTTATTTTCGAATTAATAAATTATATATCTTAGCGCCACCCCAAATACTTAACTTAATCAGTTTCAATGAGGCGTATTCAAACCAGAGACATCCCCACCTAGGCGACTTGTTAACATGGTACCTGGGTCTATATAGGGTGTTGGCAGCGAAGCCAGACCCAGACCGAGGTCCAGGTCCACGGGAAAAGTAAAAGTACACGGTCCTGGGACCCGGTCTTACACAAAAACCGGTCTACCTGGCTGGGTCCGCCGGCCAGCAGGTAGACAGGATTTTTATATATATAATATACCTATATATGTATAGTATATATACCATTACCTATATTGATTTTTTGTTTTTATTACTTTATTTCATTTAATAAAAGTTACAAAACAAACAAAATTATACATCTTAGCGCCACCACTTAACTTAATCAGTTTCAATGAGGCGTATTCAAAATTCAAACTATATATACTGTCAACTGTAATGCAGTTACAAACAACAAAGGACACAATAGTAAGTAAAATCAACTCAACATGAGCATGCCTCTACTAAAATTGATTGCGAAATTAACAATAAAAAAAATAAAAAATGGGAAACGGCACAACGAAAGATACTTGGACATTGGAGGGCATTTGTATACTTAAATTTCTTGTGGGAATTGATTTTTAGGGCAATGTTGGGATCGTAAACTTTAAATCATAAATAAATAGGAATGGTCATTTGGGCCATATCGACGCCATCGCGCCCCTCCTTTTTGTCATATTGTTATATGACATATGACATATTAGACCTTAACCATTATACTAACTACGCGAAAAAAATTACAAAATCACTGCCCTGTGTACTAATGACTAAATGTCAAGGGTTGAAACAACAACCTGAACAACAGCACAGCGACCAAGATAATTGTACTGCAAACGAATCAATAATTAATGCCTAATTCCTAATCGATTTATTTCACAAATCGGAATCACTAAACCTTAATCAGTCATAAAATAACTAGCAAATGCGTACATTACTGTCTATATAGTGTCTAGGAGATGTGGCAATGGGCAATGGGGATTTGGTCATTGGTTGGATTGAAACAACTGAATCTATCTGTTGAGATACTTGGTCAAATTTGAAAGTGAAACTTTTTCAATATGATATTTAAATAATATCGTGCTTGGGCTTGCTTTTAGTATTTGCGATTGTTGGTCACTAGATCGGAAAATCAAAAATGAATGCCAGTCGCTAAATACAAAATAAGACATAATTAATAACAGAAAATTATAGATTAGTTAGTAGTAAAGTGAAATGTTTTCGATAAATAAATAATAACCGAATAAAATAAGCAATTAAAGTTTTCGGATGAAATGGTTTTACCTCAAATTTTGAATTCACAAGATTTTGAGAACTACGCTTTTCTTTCAATGGCAGAATCAAAGTTGAATTTGGAACTCCAATCAGCTGCGTGCGAGTGCGTCGAAGGTTGAACACTGACAACGAACAACGAAGTCAATAACTAATGATTTTGACAAAAATATTTGCCGGTCTGCTATTACGCGGTGGGGCTCATTTTAACCTTTCCGCATACTTTAGATTGTACACGGCTGGGTTATGGGTTTATCGGAAAAGAAGTCAAAGTCGCCTCGCAGAAGTTATGAAGCGAAGTGTGGTCTATCTGCCTATGCCTGGTCGCTGTCGACGAAGCGAGCAGCAGTCAGCTCAATCCCGTCAGTCTGATTTCTGACTGACTCTCTTCTGCTGGATGATGGAATCGTGGAAGTGGAACTTTGTGAAACTGAAATGCACTATTCAACGTTGCAGTGGAAGCTGAAACGGCACTAGAGGATGAAACCTAGTAGTATTATGCAGGCGGGAGGTAACAGGGTAGTCAATAGTTGCGGAAGAACCTTACTGTCGTTTCTAAGTTAATAAAATATTTTAAACCACTTAAATAAGATTACCGAAACAAGGAAAATTAGTCATTTCAAAGTAACGGCTCTAAAATTTAAACCAACTTTTCCTAGCATGTTTTAGATAATTTTGAGAAAATCAATTTGAAGTTTAAACTAAAGTCCCCAACAGCTTAAACCCATTTAAAATAGTTTTTGTGTCGATATCAAACCAAAAATACAAAATTATATTCCCTCATTTGGACAATGGAGTTACTACATCGGTGGGTTATGATTATGATGTCCGTTACTAGAGCCAACATACTGTAATCACTCTGTTAAATTATTCCGAAATTCGAGAAATATTGATGTAATTTTCCAAAGTTTTCATAGGTTGCTGGAATAAATGAGTTTCTTAAAAGCAACCATTTGCATTATTGCATGCTTTCAGCTCAGCCCTCGCTCAACTCATCGACGATATTTCACTTAGCCGGCGGCGCGTCGTGGCGGCTCCACTCTCAGAACTGGTGCAATATAATGCAGTGCTGGCTGCATTAAATCATTTTTTTACCCGAAAGTCAGTAAGACTGCAACTAGTCTTGTCATTAAATTACTATATACATATGATTTGGAATTTTGGAATGTGTCCTGAATAATTTCTACAGGATACGTTGACATATTATATTCATTATGTCAATTATGTGAAACATATGCTTGATGATACGAACGATATAAAGTCCAATGTATTCCTTTTGACCTTTTGATGTCTTTCACAAACCACATTTTAAAAAACAAGCTTTAAAAAGGCTCTGTGCTAGCTTTAAATATATAGCAGCATTCAAAAGTTTAAAAAATGAAGCTGCAAAACAAAACCTTTTAGAAATTAAAATTTCAATGAAATAAAGCTCTTTACAAATTAAACTTTCAATGAAATAATGCCTAGGTTTGTTTGTTTTTCCAATTCCTTTATGTGTGTAGTACATGGCTCAATTGGCTGAAACAATGACCCACCAGCCACACTTTGACCCTCAATAACATCCAAACAGATTGAGATATTTCGATGAGGTAGGATTGTAGGATGCATTGAAAAAATCACTCCTGTTAAAAATATGTGATTTTCCAACGCAGCCTACGTCATCAAAATATCTCAATCAGTTTGGAAATTATTGAGGGTCAAAGCCTTTTAAAAATTAAACTTTCAATAAAATAAAACTTTTGTGAGTCATTGTTTCAGCCACACCCTGTGTATGTGTGTGTATAGTCCTGTAATCTCTGTAATCTGTATCTGGTATCTGTATAGTGTAATTATAACGATTTAGTTGACATCAATTTTTGTGTTATAGGATTCGTCGTCGATAATAATTTAGTGTAATAATAACGTGATGATCAATATGTCGTATAATTAGCTGATTAGATCTGGTTTTAATTTAGATGCGGAATCCTCGTCCTACATAATAATTAAGAGACATAATAGTAATCGACGGTAAAACAAAATATATAATATAACTTTTTTTTCATTTATATCTTAAAAGATATGCATTCAGATGTATCGAACACTTTTTACGGATTTATTTATGGGTATTGTACACAATAATAAAAACTGCTCAGGATTAAAATATAATAAGCTACTAACACTATACACAGTGAAATATTAAAATCATTGGGTAGAGGTAGACTACTAGGTATTGTCTTTGAGAACTTCAAATAATAAATACTCCATTACCGGAGGAGATACTGACGGCAGGGCTATCATTTAAATGGGAAAGAGTTACAGCTTCATTTTGTTTTTGCCCCAACTCCAAATCTGCTTCATTTTCAGATTTTAACTTAGGAACTCGTTTCTTGGGCCTCTCGCCTGTGTGCACTCGGCTGTGCCATTTTACTGTATTTCAAAGGAATATAAAATTAGTAACGTTAAATATTTTCGTAAAGATGCAGTTATTTGATAACAAGAATATTTTAGTAAAATTGAAGACAACTTTTTTTTAGATGTTTAAAATTTCCGTAACAAAAACTTACGATATTGCTTCCTGTCAAATTTCTTTCCACAGACAGTACACTCGAACTTTTCTCCAGTGTGGGATCGTACATGGGCATCAAAAGCGTCTTTATTCCCGTAGCGGGCATCACATCCCTCGAATTTACAGACCAATGGTTTTTCTCCAGTGTGTGTCCACATATGAGTTTTCAATCTGACATCGGAAGAGAGATGTTTCCCGCATATTTCACATTCATAGATTAGTTCATTTTTATGTAGCCGTTTTACATGTAGAGTTAAACTGTATCTCTGACTAAATGTGCTTCCGCATTCTTCACAAATATATTTCTGTCCTGAATGTACTCGTTTACGGTGAATTTTTAAGTATTCTTTGCTCTTGAAACAGCGATTGCAGTCTGCACAAATATGCTCTTCCTTAGTATGAATCATTTTATGACCATTTAACTGGCCAAGTAGTTTGAAGCTTTTCCCACATTCTTCGCAACTGAAATTAAAGTCTTTTATGTGAACTCTTTTGTGTGCATCCAATTGCGACCTCCGTTGAAAACGCTCGCTACAAGTCGGACACTCAAAACGTTTCTCCCCGGAGTGGGAAAGCACATGATCTCTAAATGCACTGTAGCTACTTTGTCGATAAGATCGTCCACAAATTTTGCAGTTGTAATAGGAAGGGTCATCGTTATGGATTCTTCTGTGATGCTTCAGTGTATTTTTACTTAGGAACGACTTTTCGCATCTATCACATTGATGAACTGTTTTGGCATCCAAAGGTTCGGACTTCTTTGTCTTCTCCCCATCTGTTTCTTTCTCTGATTTCTCCAAAGCTTGTGAAGTTTCGTCGATGTCAACCTTAGCCTCGCAAGAGCTGATTCATGATGGGGTTGAAAATTACACGAGAATAATAGTTTTAAATACAAATTTATAAAAGCTACTTGATATTGTTTTAATAATAATATTGAACTATTAATTATTCTAATGTCAGAATATATTACCTTCGATTTTTAGTGAGAGCTTTTTTGCCTCTTTTCTTAGGAGAACTCGGCTTTCGTTTAATAGCAGTTCGTCGTTTCTTAATATTTCGTTTCAAGCCATGATTACTCTCTCGCGGATGATAATCTGAATCCGAATCCATATCTGTAACAGGGCAGGGTAAACGTATATATATAAATTTAACGACTTTCATAACTAGTATTTTAATGTGACCATAATAAATTAACCATGAATTAACACTGACATATCGAATCTATCAATGAACATAATATTCAAAATGAAAGAATAAAATTATAACAAATACTTAATTAGCAAAAGAAATTATTTTAATTAAATGATGGACCAAAAACAGCAGAAAGAACTAAGAACACTTTCTTTTTGCCTGAATTATTATAACTAACCATAATAATAATAAATATCAATAAATATTATTAGAAACTTACTACTGCATTCTGTTTCAGATACATCTCCAGGCCTTCCTGATGTTTCTTTAATATTTCGGTAATCTTCTTCGGAAAGTGCTTCAAGTTTAACAAAAGCTTTCAACGATCCTCTTGTAACACGAAGTGCCGGATTCATCGTTTCATTAATTGTTTCTACAGATTCGTTATAAGGTTCATATTTTTGTTCACTAAAAGCATCGTCGTAATCGTAGGAGGAGCCAGCCTCATGATCGTCATCGTTGAAATTGAAATCATCAAACAAATTATCGCCGTAGTCATTATCTTCAGCTCCTAGTTCTGTTGAAGAAATATCTTGGTCAAGTTCAGCTTCAAACTTATGACCAATAAATGTCGATCCTTGTTTACAAAATTCGATAAATTGTTGAATGACCGATGAGGAGTTGCTTATTTCGTTAAATTTTCTGTGGACTTTGTAATTTTCAGACAGAAGTGGCATGCATGATTCGCAGAGGTTCACTGTTCCATCTATGCAAATATTTTTCGATTTTTTTGAATACAGTTTGGAAAAATTCTGTAAGTCTTTCGACGATATTCCATAAATGTAAGCAATAGCATCCCAAACCGGGACATTGGTACTCATAACACTGTAATCGTCCTCCAGTGTTATTGCTGACAATTTTTTATTTTCCGTAGAATTTTTACAATTATCGCAAACAGAAGAACTGATAGTTGGATCACGGATTTCCGTACTCAGTATATCTGTAGTTGCCAAAGTATCATCGAATTCGCTTTGGACAATCTATTTAAAAAAAATAACGACCCCAGTCAATATAAGTTTAATAGGAAAGTTTTAGTATTTTTATATCTTTTGAATTAACTATGCTCACCTTTAGAATAGAACGACGATTTCTACAAGGGATACAGTTCTTAATGAAGCCAACTATCAGTTCTCTGGGGACACAAACGTATTTTTCTTGCAGTCTTTTATGAGTAACATCTCTTCCGGGGTGTCCTGTTTGGTCAATGTATTTATCAAAATTTTATGCAATAAAACGTGATTTTTATAGTTATATTATTATGTAGGCACTAGGCAGTGTCATTAAATCCGTTATATTATTATTATATAATAGATTATATATGTTGTAGTCTGATTCAGTGATCCGTCTAATTAGGTGATCGTCACTGAATTGGACTAGGCTGGATCCGTGATGCAGACGGGACTAGTCCAGTCTATGTATCGAGTTTCAGTCC
>JABASI010004150.1:0-14641 GCA_019776505.1 Tomocerus nigrus | reverse complement strand
ATACATGTTCTAAAGTTAATCTAGCAACGATGACATGCATATATAGGTATATGTAGTGATATAAATCAACTAGCAGTTTAGGTGTAATGACAAGAAATTGTTGGAGCCGACCTTTGTTTGAACTCGTTGAAAATCTTATATATATACATACAAATACAATCAATGTTAATGCTAATATTTATTTCATTTTAACGGATAATTTAAAAATGGAAAACAAAAAACTGTATCGGAAAGCTCGAAGACGCTACTGACGTAAGTACATATGAAAATAAATGAAAATAATAATTATAAGTATATAGGTACGAGCCTTGGGCCACTACTGTATAAAACAATGTTACTTAATAATAAAGTTACATTAATTAGGTTAATTAATGCTAAATTTAGGTTATTTAAACCAATAAATGTTGTCAAACTGATTACGTGTTCTACTAATCTTATATTTAAGATTATAACACTTAACAACCTATGACCTACTACAATAATAATATTACACGAAGTAATTGTTGTAATACACCTTTATTATTGTCTGCTACGCCAAATGTACTACGCATAACACGTATAAGTTAATGTAACGACTATTTCGTATTTAATTATCATTTTACTATGTAAATTGTAGCTGTTACGGCTGAAATGAACTTGAGCTGATTAATATGTCATCTATGAATAGAAAGGATCTCCGTGGGTTCATAGGTTAAAGGTTAAAAAAACACGTTAAAGTGTTAAACACATACATATGCGTTTCTTCTACTATCATTATAAATTATACTGTACCTATACCAATTATATACAAAAAGTATTTTACCTACGAGAGAAATTCCAAATACTATGCAAAACTACATACACATAAAATTATCATATTACATTCAGTGGAGTGCATGAAATTCTAACACCGTTATTTATACCAAGTTATCATAGTTGTTATGAAACGTGTAATGAGAAAATGACTAATGAGAACATGTCTAACAAATTCATATAAGTGTATGAGATGATATGATATTATTTCGTTCAACTGTAAATATTTTTCAGATTCAACATTTCAGCAAGCCCGATAAAACTAACCATCTTCAGTTCTTGATAAGGACAGAGTGTCTTCTCATATAGGTACCTATACTTTCATTAGTTATCTTTTTGGTAGTGGATTTAGTTTATATTATAGCGTTTACGTTTTATCGTTGCAGCACATTTTCAATAGAAAATATATTACATCATTTAGAACATTTTGGACTCACGTATGGATATGCATCATGGGAATCTGGGAATGATAATATTATAAGAGGGTAAAAAATAATGATATCCAATCAGAGATAGAAACCAGATTGTAACTTGGAGAAAAATTGTAGGAAAGGAATGCATGCAGTATGATTATTTAGATATAAGCATATAAACGTACTTAGGTACAGTTAAGTTGACAGTAGGTAGGCAGGCACTATAGGTACCTACTTCAGAAAATAAGATACTTTTGCTCGTGTTCCTCATAATATTATATCTATCGTTATGAATCAGAGATCAGCCCATATCTATCAAAAGAAAAACGAACGCACGCACGGTTAAATCTCACGACCTGCATATAAAACAGTAAAAGTCTGGGATCCATACAGGATCATTAGGTATAGATAGAGAGAGAAAATTATTAAGACATACGCATCCCCTGCTCTTTGAACCATGCACTATCATTATCATGAATGACTCTATTACTATCGTATCGACTATAATCAACAGAGTAGGCTTTTAGCACAAGTTTCTTACCTCTATGTAAATATAGCAGGGGGATAAGATGTCAAGCACTACTATTGTTAACTTAGAATCAGCATTGAGATTTGGAGACATGTGAATACTTCTACTAATGAGCTGTACCTATTTCTATTGTAGTGATGTTTTTTGTAATGGCAACCTTAGCTTTAGCTCTACTGATTCAAATGCCGATTGAGTATTCAACGGTTCCAAATTCACTGACAGGGTTTTACTGATATCACACCAACTCAACTCCTTTCGTTGGTAGCGTTCACACATCTAATGTAACGTTTCTTCAATTCTACTGGAAGTTGGGTGGCTAAAATGTAATCTGTGTAAATAGCATTCAAAGAAAAATGAAAACTCTAACTATAGAATCTATCTACAACGCTTACATAACTTTTAACTGTTGTAGCATGCATAGCATAACCTTTATTAGAAAATACATACACGAATAATAAATTAACGAATCAATGATATGGTTTTTCTTGTTGATGTACTTGTTAAGGTCAAAGACAAATTAATTATAGGTAGTTATAAAATGCATCTTTAAAATAAAATGTCAATTATAAATAATTACATTATAATGACTCGGATAGGGAAAACTTAGCTTTAGCTAAAAGTGTTTAGGTTTAAATGTATTTTAGTGGTTATTATTATAATAGTAAAACAATTATTATGGTAATTAAAACATGTTCAGCTAATCCTTATTTTAAGTGAGTCTGCGATAGAAATTGCGTAACATCTCCGTATAGTTGCTAATTTGCCTAAATAAGCGTTTCATGTTTGTGTTCATGTAACAATGATACTGCAATGTAATGTACGAAGTTCGAATGGTATGAATTCAGTAAAGTTGTTTCAATTTGTGACAGTTTAAAAGTATGAAATGTTCATTATGATGTTGTATGTCGAGCTAATATTATGACACAGAATGAATAATAAAAACTACCAATTGCATTTCGTCGAATTGTTCACCTGTAAAACTATTGTTGAAAGTAATATTGTAATGTGTTGTTATCACTAATGAAGTAATGAATATAAAATTAATGTGTATTGATGTAACTATTTACTGAGATGAGACGACAAAAGTAACTAAAATATCAGAAGGCAATATGTATTCTTGAAATAACTGTCTTCTTCCTGAACCGTATTTGTTAAGCACAGTCAAACATAACAAACCAGTTAAAAATCAATATAAAATATTACCTACTTACTAATAAAATAATTATATGATACACTAGATATGATATATGACATGACTATCTGTCTCTGTACATATAGCTGGTATTAATTCGAGTATACTATAGAATTCTTCGAATGATTTCGTTTTATGTAATTGTATGACGCGACGGAAATAAGATGAGTAAAAATTATTTGAATATGACTCAAGTTGTTCTCATTTATTCTACAACAGGTTCATCAGTTTTGAAGAAATACGGTCAATTCTTTGATCGTAGTAATCAATATGGCTTTCGGAAAATATTTATTGTGGTTTTTATAAAATACATCTCTTTTGTCGAAGAAAGTATGGAAAGAATTATTACTAAGAAACATTGTCCGCTTACATGCAACTTAATTGACACTGAA
Organism: Tomocerus nigrus; assembly: GCA_019776505.1. Classification (NCBI taxonomy): domain Eukaryota; kingdom Metazoa; phylum Arthropoda; class Collembola; order Entomobryomorpha; family Tomoceridae; genus Tomocerus; species Tomocerus nigrus. The sequence continues at coordinate 11,323 of JABASI010004150.1, read as the reverse complement.
CTGACTGATACGTTAGGTAGTAACAATTATTTGCTACTTGCCACAGTACAAAGCAAACACAAGAGACAAACGAATATGGAACTCAATAAAAAAAATTATGCTTATTATCGACTCGTTAGTTTTGTCTAAAGTCTAAATATACTAGGGTCATAGTAAAAACACAATATGAAAACTTTCAGTTGGTTAGCCTTGATTTTAAAGACGAAAACGATAGTAATTTAGTATAGTTACTTGTCCACGTAAAATGATAATAAAATAATTTTGTCCAGTGCCTTTTAAACCAGTTCGCCGCAAGCCGTTATGGTAATCCTTTCTGATGTTTTTCCAGACTTTGAACCGAATTTCTACATCATTACAAAAAATTACATGTAGTCATTAAGTCAAAAAATCCCCTAAATGGATAATTAATTTTAAATCTAATATATTCGTGATCAACAACAAATCTTTATCTGGCAAAGTTCTTGCAGTAAAAGAAGATTTTATCAAACTCAATACAGTTGTTGAAAGGAATGACAAAAAAGCAATATCGTGTACAATTGTACAAATTTTGATATACTTACCTCAATTTTCTTTAAGATATCTAATCCAGACACGATTAGGCCAAATACACAATGCTTTCCGTCCAACCTGTCAATAAACAAAACATAAAATGCAGGCGATGCACTCGGCTATTTCTGCCTTTGGTATAGTAGGTATGTAACAGATTTTAATTCAAATTGTGTTATCAATATCATAACTACTTTTACAACTATTAATAATAGTAGAGGTAGGTATGTAAGACATACCAGTTAGTAGGCTGAAAGGTAATAAAGAATTGAGATCCATTGGTATTTGGTCCTGAATTTGCCATTGATAACGTGCCAGGGGCAGAGTGCCTTAAAATTGTGTTTTCGTCGGCAAACTTCCCTCCGTAAATGCTCTTTCCACCCGTGCCATCATTATTAGTAAAATCTCCAGCTTGAGCCATCTAAGAGTGACATAATAATATATGCATGTTCATTTAATTTGGATGCTTGTTTGTGTATTACACACAACTAATAAGAAATGAATATGAATGCATTTAGTATTTCTAGTATTGCAAAAGTCACTTACAAATCCAGGTATAATTCTATGAAATATTGACCCTTGATATCCAAATCCCTTTTCATGAGTGCAGAGACACCGGATCGTCGGCAAACTTCCCTCCGTAAATGCTCTTTCCACCCGTGCCATCATTATTAGTAAAATCTCCAGCTTGAGCCATCTAAGAGTGATATAATAATATATGCATGTTCATTTAATTTGGATGCTTGTTTGTGTATCACACACAACTAATAAGAAATGAATATATATGAATGCTAATATTTAGTATTTCTATAGTATTGCAAAAGTCACTTACAAATCCAGGTATAATTCTATGAAATATTGACCCTTGATATCCAAATCCCTTTTCATGAGTGCAGAGACACCGGAAATTTTCAGCAGTAATAGGAGCAATGTCAGTTCGTAACACAAAAGCCATTCTTCCTACTGTAGATTTTCCTATCTTTATGTCCAAATACACTTGTGGATTTTTTGGCTTACGTACATTAGGACCAGGTACAATTTCCTATTACAAAGCATTACAAAGGTTATAGTTAAACTATACAGATATCGCATAACAGCATAATATCTACTTCATTAGAAATTAGGAATTTTAACTGGACATTTACTTTTCCTGCAGAGATATCAGCCCCTGTACCACCGTCTCCATTTTCCGCTTTATCCTCCTCCTTATCTTTCTCGACTCCAAGCGTTTCCCCAGCGTGTTTCGTTAACCATGAATCTTCTTGCCATATTGGACGGGTAGAGAAATCTTTAATTTTCATAGGCCGTGCCATATTAACCCGAATGGTCCTCCCAAACAGTTCCGAGTCATTCTAAAATGTAAACATAATCCAAAATTCCATCATTTAAATTAAAGTTATATATTTTATAAACATTCTTTCCGCTTTCCGACACCTGGAAATCTTACCATATTATCTATGGCGGCAGTAGCATCTTCTGCCAATTCGAATTCCACGAACGAAAATCCCCTGTGCTTTTGTGTTTCGTAATCGAGAGGCATTTGCACATCGTTAATGTCCCCGAATGGAATGAATGCAGCCTTTATTACATCTACATCAACTTCTTCTGCCAGACCCCCTATTTAAAATTTTTGAAACAAAATTTTTAAAACCAAATCCGTTTTTAACTGCAAAGGAATGAAGTTAATGCAATGATACGAAGGTCTTACCGACATAGACTGTTCGTTTTAGTAACTTCTTCTGCCAGACCCCCTATTTAAAATTTTTGAAACAAAATTTTTAAAACCAAATCCGTTTTTAACTGCAAAGGAATGAAGTTAATGCAATGATACGAAGGTCTTACCGACATAAACTGTTCGTTTTAGTGACTGTGGAGTTGACATTGTTATAGAAAATTATTAAAAATATCCAGATACAAGCCTTCAAATGTTTTCATGTAAAGAAATTACTACTTTTTGTTTTACAGCAACCAAAAACCGGAAGAATTGAAAACTATTGACCGAATTTCTTCAGCAGAGTCCGAGTAAATACTTCAAAGTACGATTGTTTAATTTTACCGCATTTTAGTTGTTTATTCCTTGGCTCACTTGCCGGTAGCATCTGTTCATTTGATTTGTACATCATGTTCATCTCATTGGGAAGTAATGTGAGGTTCAGAAACACGCTGTCGTCTTTAGAGATTTCTCCCAGCTAGNTTTACCGCATTTTAGTTGTTTATTCCTTGGCTCACTTGCCGGTAGCATCTGTTCATTTGATTTGTACATCATGTTCATCTCATTGGGAAGTAATGTGAGGTTCAGAAACACGCTGTCGTCTTTAGAGATTTCTCCCAGCTAGCTTTTCTAAACGTGTGTGGATAATAAATATTGAAACAATAATAAACTGTTTTCCAGTAATTTTTCAGTTGCCTTGTTCAATATTGGTTACTTCAATAAACATTTAGCTAACCATTTAGAACTCATGGAATTGTAATGAAGTCATTGATTTCAATTTATAATTCTTTTTTCCTAGCCCTACAAGGTGAACATTAAAATTTAGAAGCAACTTCTCTAATCGATACGAAAAATATTTAGTTCTTCTTTTATACGACGACCTGTGACCGTGTGACTGGGGAAAATAAAAGAAAGCAAAATGCGAGACATTAAAAATGAAGGAAAATCCCTGGATTTGTTTTATGGACTGAGTGCAGCAGATCAGATACAACGTCAAAGATCTGGAATGTCGCTTCTAAATCAGTTGTGTTCTTTGAACCGGAGTGACAAGGCAATTATGAAACCGTTTTCTTATTACAGTTAAACTTTTTGACATAAAATGTATGTTTTAACTCAGAATCATATTTTCAGGAGGCTTTTACAAGAATGGCTGAATATACATTGAGTAGACTGATTCGAGCACACTCGTCGTCTAATTTGCAAACACGGGGATATATGTTCACAGCTTTGACAGGAATTCTTAGGGTCTGTAATGGAATTGAAAACGAATTCGTTGTTGGGCTTATTGAAAAAAACTTGGCAGTGGAAGAGGACGACACCAAATCGGTTTGTAATTTGTAATGCTTCCCATTTTGAGACTTAGTTGATATTAGTTTTTTAAAAGCCATAATGTATTATTTTTGTCATGCAAAAAGTATACTTGTGAAGTTATACAAAATGTGTCCGACTTTGTTAAAAACACGAGGAAGTTTTAGTAATAATATTAATTAGGCACTTCAAGATCTTATAATATATATTTGATACGTAATAATGACATGACTATTTCTACATATTTTAGATAAAGCTAAATAAGCGTGTAGCAGGCATTTTGACTTGCGGAGCTCTACTGCATAGTCGGAATATTAAGAACCTTGAAAAGGAAATCCTGGAAGATTTAATTCGCCGAATATCACAAAATGCCATCTCAAAACAAATATTTATGGAATATGCCACTCCTTTCTTTGTGGAATTGTTCGAAAAGGCTTTTACTCAACTCAAGAGGAAAAGAAAAGAAAAATTATTTAACGATGTTATTCTTCCGGCAATGGCACCATTTGTTGAAAAAATGAAACTGCCACAAAACAATTTCGTCCACCTTAGGGTTGCGCTTGCCTTGCAGTCGGCGAAAATTGAAGGCTTCGAAGATTTTCTTCGTGATCAAAATACCGTAGTTAAAACTATCATGGTAAACCAAATAATTTATAAGTAATTTCTAATTCCTTATTGTCGTTAGCATTGTATCAGTATCTTTTTTGTTTGATACTTTTAAATACCTACATCTGGTAATTTTTTAGGCAAACGACTTGCTGGGAGACAAGGAGTTTCAGCAGTTATTTGGATATTACAGCAGTAGTGAACCTTCTACAATTGACGGCTTCTGGACCTTGTTTACTGAAGCTTTAAGTTCTTCACACTTTGGCCATTTATGTGCTTTGATTGAAGCATGTAGTAAAAATTATTCCATCACAGCTGCTTTAAATGAAAAAGTGCTCAATTCTTTGTACTATACCATCAAATCCATTAAGATGAAGCAACATAAATCTAAAGCGGTTGCTACAATGACGACAATAGTTAAATGGCTTGGCTCATCCAAGTATTTTGATCAGTGTCCGGGTAGGTGTCATCATTGATCATTACAGTAATTATTTTTTATGCCTTTTAGGCCTTTGCTATCAGTCTGATACGGAAGAAAATTAATGTGGCAATATTTTTTTTATTGTAGATGACCGAATCATTGCCATTCAAAGATTATTTTCTGGAGACCAACATATTTTACAGCAGTATAAGGAATTAGCTGTACCTCTTAAGCATCTCACTATGAGTTTAAATGAGGCTGAGTTGGCAGAATTGACTTCTGCATGTTTAAAGTTGATGGATGGTGATAAAGTTTCAACAAGACTTTGTATTACAGTGGTTAACTATTTAGCCAAAATAGCACAGAATTCAAAACTATCTACAGAAGTCAGATCTGAAATTGTAAAGCGAATTGTTACAGTTGGAAAAGCTAAACCTATTTCCGAAGAAGTCAATGAAACCAATGACTTGGGTAGTCAGGAACAGCCTGAAAACGAAATTGAAACGGATGACGTTGACGATATGTTATTAAAGTGTAGAGTGGGGGCTTTCCGTTCTATTCTAAGTGCCACATATAATATTGATTTGATGGCTGAAATATTGAAAAATCCAGAAATACTCGATGAGTTAAAGCCAAAAGAACTTAGTCATGAGGTAAGTACAATTTTTAAAAAGCAAGATACGTCCCTGCATTATTAGTGACAGTTAAATGAATTAAGATTTAAAAGAAATATGCTATCATATTGCAACTTTACACTTTACAACTAATATTTTATTTTATATTTTTGTTAACATGCATTTTTTTTGTTTTAGTATAAGGAGGCGGTGAAAAAGGCTCGAAAACTTTTAAAAGTCGGAAAAAAAGATCCTCATTTATACTACGTAATTGGGACCTATACTCTGTACCTTTACTTAGATGCTGCTGCTGCTCTTCCTGTTATAGATGTAAATTCGCCATAAACTACCACTGCCTACAATATTATTTCAATGATCTGATTTATTTTTAGTGCTATATATGCATGGAATATTTTATTTTATTAGGAACTGACGGAGCTGTGTGCAAATAGAAAGAACCCAGAAGATAGCAAAGAGGCTGCGGAAATAATTGTTAAACTAGTTTTGTCCAAGATATTACACGAACAGCAACCTCTAATTAATTACCATCTATTGTTCAATCGTCTTATGGCGAAAAATCTTCTCGACGACGATTTAATCAAGTCGATGGCCGATGCTATAGAAGTAAGCACAGAAGAGTCTGAGGAAGATGATGACGACGATGATGACGACGATGAAGATGAAGATTCCGACAGTGATGCTGGCGACACTAAGAATGACAACGAGGCAAATGGCGAGGGAAGTGATGACGACGAGGAGGACGAAGAGTCTGACGAAGAGGAAGAGAAAACTGAAGCAAGTGACGATGTTATCAAAATTGACCGTCCTGAGAACGCCGATGAGGTTAGTAATTTCAATTGCAGTTGGTGTTGAATAAAATTAAATATCATTTTAATAATAATATTGCAAAATCTATAAGTAATTAAACACAAAAACAAATGTTTCAGGATTCTGATGCCTCAATGGATTTAGATGATGCACCTGAACAAGACTTACAGAGGTTAGATCAAATTCTTGCAATGGCTGCAAAGAAAAAATCCAATAATGCAGGGGAAAAGGAGCTGCAGTACACAATGAGAGTTAAACGCCTCCTTAAGTCTGTCGTTAGACGCAGAAAAAGTACACCTTTGGGAGAAATGCTTAAGAAAAAGATTAGACTAGTATGAAAAATGATCTAAAGTTAATTCATATTTTCTATTTCTGCATCGACAATTGTCTATAAAGTAGCAAATACGAAATGTACAAGACGTTAACAATATTAAAATTAAGGGGCATGTATTTTGTATAGGTTCTTTATTAAACTGGACAAGATGGTTACAGTTTACTTTACAAAATATATGTCAATAGAGATAGTAATTGGATTTGTTAAATTATTAATTTTTTCTCTTACATCCACACAGTTCTAGTGACGATAGTAATTATGATGCTGTGTGAGTTTTTGTAATTGTTGATATTGTTCATTAATTCTTCACTATTATTGTAAATTGTAAGTAGTACTAGGTACCACATATATTATTGCTACTTATCTGTTTTTTTTGGGTATGAAATCAAATATATTTGTCAGCATTAGTGAGTAGATTTACTATAAGTGAAAACATCTGATTGTAAATAAAACAATTTTATTTGTTTTATCTTGAAATATTATTACACATTTATCCGTTCATTATTCTGAATACAAAATTACATCAGCACATAAAAAGAAGAGCATGTAAATACAAAAATTGCGAAAATTATATTATTCGAGAGGTTTATTTTGAGCCACTAATATTCATTCCATATTAAAGTATGGCTGGCTCTACTGTATTAGAGCCCCTAGTACCTTACACCTAAGCCAATAAGGGATAATTAGAATTATGTATATCATTTAATACACCTACAGTTTCATGAGAAATGTTGAAGATATATCTATAAATGTATGTTTGATTTTATATGCAATGACCTTTGGTCCCGTCGTAACCTAGATTGGCTTTTCTAAGATGAGACTTGATGCTCGTCACTCAGAAAGGACTACAAACGATTACTTTCCCCAAAACTATAATTATTATGAAATCCAAAACACACCAATTTTTATATGTACAACCGACCAGACATACAGGAGGTACATAAATAGGTTGGCAGGCATCTTTACACATTTTTGCTCATAGGTAAATATGTTGTAGGCATAGGGTAGGTTATTTCAAACTCATCCCACAATTACCCTGTTGATTGTAAGTTGTCAACAGATGTTACTACACTATTGTGTGTATTTGGGGGATTGTTATTTATACAATATTAGGTACATATACTGTTTATGACTGTTTCTTTTTGGCATGAATGTAATGGGTTTACGCATGATGTGAGTAGTATTGTTTAACCTAGGCTCTAGCTTCTTAATTAATTACTGCAAATATTTAGGACATAATGTTATTTAAGAATTTAGAATTAGAATAAGCCATAGAAAGTCAGTAGGTACAGTGGCTAGGTACATTATCTTTAAAGCAAATGGCTAGGTACACTTATGTGTAAACAGAGATCACCACACACATCAGGAAAACGAAATGGCTTCTGTAATATTTTGAATTAATGTTTAATTAGATACACAATACATTTTATCTTGGCATACTGATACATATAATACAATATAACTGAAGAGTACCTACTCTTACTAGCTTTCATAAATACGAATGGAAACATTATTTAATTTGAGTACCTACCTACCTATATCTACATATATCATTTTTATTTTTCTATGTATACTTACGACAATTACCATACGACAATATAAATTATCTACAGACAGATCTGCCTATAACATTTGAATAATTCTTACTCTAACTTGTACTTCGGCTGTAAGAGACTTTTGCCTTGTAGCCTTAAATTCATACATGGATTTACCATTAGTATGGTACCTCTACCTACAATGGTTACTTAGAATACAATTTTCTCGTCACTTTTAATTACTTTATAGCTCATTGAAGTTTGAAAGTTTATGTACAATAAATATTTACTTGGACGAGCTATTTTGCCATTGCAATACTGTAGACTATGTAACTGCATGGAGTGGAGAATTAGGTAGAGTTAGTAGTTAGTATAGTAGGGTATATACGGTACATTCATAAAAAGGGATTGAAATCGAAATGATTCCCAAGTTTCAATGACTCAGTATTTTCTTAACTTTCTGGTGGTTCTTCTTCAGGCGTTTCTTCCGTTTCTGCAGCTCTTTGTTCAAACACATTTTCTTCTTCTGCAGCTTCTTCCTCTATATCTGTCGCCTCTTTAGGAAATTCTTGGATTGATGCTGAAATGGACTGAATTGGTTGCGGAGGCTCTTCCGAATCATCCTCTTTGGAAGATGAATCCAATTTTTTCATTTGGGAAATTGCTTCAAAGATGATAACTGAGTACATATTCATTACAATGATGTAGCTGATGATGAGACAGCCATAAATGTAGACTCTTCCTTTGAACTGGTCACCACAGTTGCCAGTTGCCGATCCCTCACCTTCGGGAATACAATCAAATGGGTTCGTAACATCCTGGTAAATGGCGCTCCAGCCAGAAAATGAGCAGATTTTGAACAGGAGAAGAATGGAGCCCCAAAATGTTTGGAAGTTCACCACTTCGTTGAGTCCTACATTGAGCTTGACATTTTTGAATAGAGCCATTCCCAAAACTGCAAACGAAAACAAGAAGACCAAGAAAAGAAGGATGAGATTTACGAAGGCGGAATAGGAAACGAACATCGCCCTGAAAAAGCTTCTTGTTCGTGTAGCCAATCGTCGAACTACTTGTAGCTGAAAGAATCTGAGTATTCTTATCGTTCTGACCACCATTGAATAGTGCAGAAAATCCGACACAAATAAACCTGCACAGACAAATTATTGGTGATAAACTATTTAAAAAAACATTTTTTAAAAATTCATTTCAGCTATATATGCATGTACATTGCTTGATTGTTTGTATGACGAATAACATTGTATGTAGGTATTTAATATTCGTATCCTTACTTATGAAGCTGTAAACTATAATTATGGAGTCAATGATGTTCCATGGGCTCATCAGGAAAAATTGACGCCAAGCACATAGTTTGATTTTCAGTTCCAGGATGAATACCATTGTGAATGAAAAGTACACCCAGTACAGAACTAGTTTTCTTGTCTGGAAAAGAAATAATTATTTCTTATTGAATAGACACTCTACATATAAAAGAAAGGATTCTGAGTGAATGGATGGAAGCTGAACCACTTTCAATGCTAATTTCACAGACTTTCACCATACACAAATTGAGTTCCTAGTAATGGTGAAAGACAAGGTAAAATATCAGAGAAAGTAACTCACGGAGTTAGTAGGAAAGAGAAAAACGTTGTCGCGCTGTATGGATTTTTTAGTTACACAAAATTGAATCAAATGGGTTCAAGAAATAAATACTCACCGGGGATGATCCATAGTCATTGAGACCCATGCCAATTACATCCAAGATTATAAATCCCATTACAATAAAATCGAATAATTCACTGTTCGCGATTTTGTAAAGGATGTTAAATGGTATTATGTCCAGTTCCGGTATTAAAGCCGTGAAACTTTCAGATGAATTTTCCTTCTTGTCATTTTCCAAATATGAATTTAACTGATCCGATGTCATGAAGACTTTAGAGTACTGAAATTGCAAAATTACAAAATAAAATTATAACTTACTAGAATAGAAATCAGGTTTTCGTCTCAAATCGCATTCTTTTGGAACTAATCATTGTCAAGCTCCAGATGATATATATTGTCATACATAATTTATTTTTTCACTTACAGTTTCGCGATACAAATAGTATCGTGATGCTCCGATTAGAATACTGAATGTGAAGAAGACGCCCATAATTATGAACGTTATGAAATAGTAATACGCTCCAAAATTGGCATCTAAATCTGGTTGAGCCGTTTTCTAATAAAAAGTATAAACGATGGACATTAATAAAAATATACTTTATAAACGAAATAAAGGGTATGTGTTTAAATAGTTTAATTTCATTAAGCTACCCCTCGTATGTCCACTGCATGTTCCACGATGTCCACCCAGTTATCAAAACTGGCCACATGAGTCAGACTGACAAAACTTTTATCAATTCTGTCAAAATTATTTTCTGCATCTGTGTTCCAGCTGACATTTTCACCCTTACAGTCAGTTTTACTTTTGATCACTTCGTAAGGCACGATTTCACCTTTGTTGTCGATACACTTTAATTCGAAAAAAGTCATTAGTTAAACAAACTCCGTTCGCATATGTCAATCTAATACTCCTACATGCACGGTATGTCGATATGGCAACTGCCACCCGAGGGGGGTGCCACCGAGGAGGAATCTACCTACCTTGCCTACATGCATGTTCGCATATATATTAGATATATGAATAATTGGCTCGAAAGGGGGAACAACTTTATCATAATATTGAAACTAGTTGCTAAGAGTTAAGAAATTCCATTAATTTAGTGATTTTCATGGTTTCGCATTTTCAGAAAAGTAGAATGTTGTTGCCATGTTCCTGAACCAAGGTCATTGCGAAAATTTCTAGGGTAAGGTATGGACATGCCAAAAAAGTTGTTTATAATGGTTGAGCACCTAGTTATCATTGGAAATAAACGAACAGCGACCGGGTGCTGGAAGTTAGCCTACGTCGAAATGGAAAGTAACCCTACGCCAAAGGAAATACCCCAAGTCGAAGTGAAGTTAGCCACCGAATGATATTATGGATACTGACTGGGATGGATATTATGTTTAGGTTGCGACCTTGTACACGAATTAATTAACCTAGTCTACGCGAAAGCAAGCGACGCTAAAATTCACCAAGTAAGAGACCGACGCGACGTCAAAATTAGTCAAAACCGATCGAAGTAAAAAATGGCCAACCCCGAAAAGGCAAATAACCCAGGTGGAAATAAACCGAAGTGGAAGTTAGCCAAAAACGAAGTGGAAAATGCTTGAAATTGCAATTAGCCGAGTGGAAATTGGCCAACTCCGAAACCGAAATGGCAATGTAGCCGAAGTGGAAGTTGACTGATTGGGCCACCCCGAAACCGAAATGGCAAGTAGCCGAAGCCGAAGTTGACTTATTGCGCCACCCCGAAACCGAAAAGGAAATTAAACGATGCC
>JABASI010004149.1:0-14643 GCA_019776505.1 Tomocerus nigrus | reverse complement strand
CATTCTATTAAACTCACTTGGCTTAGCCTTTTTATTAAGCATCTTGATCTACCTCAGACTTACAGATACCATTTACTACACACTACACATACAGTGGATTTCTACCACAATGTGATTGGTTTCGATTGTATATATTAGTTTGGCTTGATCAGCCTAACTTTTTCATTCCAAATTCATTGTGGATTTCCAATTGGTATGCAGAGCATACTATACATCTTCAATCATATAATATATTTATTATTGGTTTCTTTCTACGATAATATTTCTACGGCACGGACTAGAGATACCTATGCATATGACTCAACTCCAGCTCTTCATCTTTTTCAATATGGATATCTTGAAATTCTTATTTAATTTCGTCATCCTCCTTGCATAACGCAGTTGTTCGTATTTCTTTGTACTTGTAACTATGTTTGTGTATGCAAAAGATGAACAGGACGGTTGGCCTATTACATTGTTGTTCTATCCACCTGTCTAGCCAGATCATTGATATTCTGTTCCTAGCAAATGAAAGAGAGAAGAGTGCTCAGCTCTTAAAAAGAAAATGACACTTCTCTTCACACGTACAATCAAAACACAGCAAGTGGATCACAGTAAGCAGCATTACCATGTATATTCTTTAATCCCTATCAATAATGGTCAATGGTCAATGGTGTTCTTCATCTTAATCCGACTTTGGCCACCTACCTCTCAGTAACAACAGAAGTGTATATTATTGCTATACTTTAGTACTCTTCCATGATTTACATATAGAAAAGATTGTGGTGATTAATTGATCTATTGATTTTGTGTTACTACGAATTTATGACAATTCTAATGGATAATTCTGTTGGATTTAAAATTGTAAGTTCATAATTATGTGCAGAATTTTGTCTTAAATCTTAAATTGTACGTCAGTGAACGCATAATTTGGGATGAGCATGTAGTTGACATTGTCATTGCCACTGCACATGTTTTGTTTGAGTTTTATGATTAGTTAAATAAAATCATGTTTTGATTAGGCTGTTACAAGTAAGCCGTAAACCCCTCGTTAAAGTCTGCACATAAGACTTGACAACTTAAAGACGACAGTAAATGGGACAATTGAAAACTCAAACAAAGTATATGTAAAGCTAAAACCTTTGGCAACACACTATCTAGTAAGTATATGTATAGAGCTTTTGTATCTTGTATGTAAGATGGAAATGAATTCAGCGTATACGTAAATAGGTACAGGTATAGTACATTTTAAAGATTTGAGTACGAGTAGTACATGTGTATGTAAACAAAGTAAGTAAGTAGTAAAAAAGTTAATGTAAAGCAAAGCTATAATTCTTAGGCTTGTTTAAGTAAAAATGTTTATGTGTTTTCGTCTTGAATGAGTTTGGCAACACACTATCTAAATATATGTATAGAGCTTTTGTATCTTGTATGTAAGATGGAAATAAATTCAGCGTATACATAAATAGGTACAGGTATAGTACATTTTAAGTTTTGAGTACGAGTAGTACATGTGTATGTGAACAAAGTAAGTAAGTAGTAAAAAAGTTAATGTAAAGCAAAGCTATAATTCTTAGGCTTGTTTAAGTAAAAATGTTTATGTGTTTTGGTCTTGAATGAGCGTGTAAATGTCAAGAAAGAAATAGTTTCCAGGTAAAACGATAGGGTACAATAGAGTCGAGTGACAGTATTTATTTCTTCGAGTGAAAACTAAACTTAGTCACAAAACATTATTACAGTTTCTCTCATTTTCTTTCCTGTGTGCACACAGATAGCTATTAGATTAGGAGTCCTAACAATAAGTCAAGTCAGTCACAAGTTGAATCTTCTTCTCCCATCTCCGTCTCTCTCTCTTTAGTTTCCTTCCTCTCACGTTGACTTGTCTTCTTAAGTTGAGCAGTTGTCTTTTGGATAGAGCTTAAAACGAAAGTTAAGGCCAACTCGTAGTTATGTTTGAGAGCACAGTTTAACTTAGCACATACAAGTAGGAGAGTAATATCCTTTAAGCATATTGTGTGAATGTTATTTTCTGTGGTGCTCTGCCCCATTGTTGTAAGTTGAGAGGAAGAGCAGACATCACATGAGTTGCCTTCATAATGCTCGATGCCAGAGATGAGGTGAAGTGGTGCGGCTGGTGGATCTCCTGTGGATTTATATTTTGGATTGTAGGGACTATGGCATTGAAATTCAAAATGAGATGAGTTTTAGATGCCATGGGTATTTACTGCTGAGCTGACATGGGCATTCTCGTCCATTTAAATAAGGATCTGAGCTGGACTTAGGATTAATACCGACACCATCACACCGAGACAAGACACGTACATACTAGAATGATCTTTTCTAGTATACACCTATATAGTTATTGTCTGGAGAGATAAGAAATAGAACTCGTTGTATAACAACAGGGAAAAATTTGTGTCCATGTTCATGTCAGCCCAGAAAAGACGTCCTATTGTTTGACAAGAGGTGGACGGGCCATGTCACCTCACTCACTTATATGTACAAACCTCATGAACTGATACTTTTTACCTTGGCTCACCTTCGTTTCTCTACTCGGGTTTACTTTTCATTAGCTTTCTCTTATTTCCTCCCTTCCTCTATGGTTATATCAATCTAACACATTTATAAATACACGCGGAAGACATTATAGAAATAAAAATAAAATTTTGTAGTATTTTTTATAAGTTTATTCAAACTTCCCCTTCTCCCTCCAGGGCATCAGATCCCCGGTATCCTCTACCTACTGCTATTTAACTTAATAAATCCTAATAGTTAGTGGTAGAAAATCATACAAGGCAGATTTGTGTTTGAATTCGAATAAAATGTTCGCGTGTGTTGTTTAAGTAAATAAAATAATCTGCTCTGCAGGTTGTCTTGCCTTGTCTCCTTCATCTCATAATATTTATTTATATCTGTGCATTGTGGTTAAATAATGCATTACAGATGAAGAAGAAGGGCTTAAGTTGTAGTGTTTGATGTATCTAATTCATAAATGTGAATAGCTAGGAGTTCCAAACACTAATATATTATATTTGACTAAGGTGCTGCAAAATGCAAAAGTCAACATGTTTGTACAAATGTACAAACACATTATAATCCTGTATCTTCTCTATGATAACAAATGTACTTGCGTTACGGCTACTACATAAAGCAAGGTAATAAACTACCTGCTGCTGCTTATGCTCTTTATAGTTTACATTTTCCCTTTCCTACGTATCATAACAAGACACATGTCTTGTCAAATGTTTAAGCATAGTATATTCCTTGCATTTTTACATCTGAAATAACACTATCGTACCTAATGAAATCGTAATGCAATGCCAGGGTCACAACAACAGTCATCATCATACTTTCGTAATAGTGATAAGAGTAAAAAAGAATAAAATTATCTTGTACAAATATTTTGTGATGTGATTTCTATCAAGTGTCCTCCTCGACGATAAAGTTGGACTTGAGTCGACCACTCATCATTTGCTTTACCTCAGGATCTCTCACACTCTCTGCTCACACCAATAAAAGATCCTATAAATTTTCCTGCCATTACATAACCCGCAAACACATCACCTCACCTCATGCAGCGTTTTCTTATGACTATGACAAAGATAAGGACAAGAATTCTAATGCTGCATCTCGGACTCACTCAATCCAAGCGCATTGTATTCTTAAGTGATAAGCATAATATTATATTATTATTATTATTGTACTCAGCTACAACTACTATGTATAGGCAATTCTTCACTTTGCACTTTTATGAACTCTCTGTTTTGTCTCTAACCCTATCTTTCTACAATACACAAAAGTATTTCACTTTTTAAAAATCTGTAAGGATGATTATAATATCTAGTGATGTTTACCACACATCTGTATACATAATAAATATATAGTATAGACAAGTATTAGGTACATATATAATTTGCCTTAAATGAAGTAGGTATTTATTTTGCATAGATAGAGTCTTTACGGTACCTAAATGTGGTAAGTGGATTAGAGAAGAGTGGTACCCGAATTTGACTCTGAATAAATTAAGCATCTTTTCGCTAATATTATTAGCAGTGTCTGTTGTTTACCTTGTGATGTCGTCTGTCGTGTAAATTTTTTATCCGTGTAATCGCACCTGCATTCCTAATTGTAACCAATTCACACTCTCTGGCTGTTCAATTGATTTGAAGAAGTTAGACGAAGTCAATGTAAAGACACGTCAGTTGTTGATTACTTAAAAGGAAGAGCACCTTGCCTTATATTGACATTTCCATAATATTAATTAGCTCCAACTTGTGCCCATAAAATGGATTTTTGAAGATAACCCAATTAATAAAGATTTATTAGGCTGAAGTGTCGTGTTGACTGCTAAACAGCAAGTATTTTGCAGTCTTTCTGCTTCAATTACTCGTACTTGTCAATCTCTAAAGTGTAGCTACACTAAAATATATAAAAATCATACTTGCTTAGCGTCAGATTTTTTCGACCCCAATTTTTGTTTCTCTTGCTGACGACTCTATCTTGTGCTTTTCTAGCCAATGCAATGCATGCAATGTTTACAACTTGCCAGCTTTGTGCCTCGATACTTAAATTGTTAGTCTGGCTCCTTCCTTTTTAGACTTAAGTGACAAATATTGTACTCTTAATCTCAAACTGGAATTTCTTTTCAAAGGAGCATTATAATTAGTGTAAATCATTGATACACTACGCCTGCTTACAATGTCAAAATCCTTTTCCAAACAGTAAAGATGTTTAATCGTTGTTTACCGTGAATCATTTCTGATCTCCAAACTGTAAACATACATACCAAGGCACTTATAAATCAACGTATGACGCAACTCAAAGTGCTCAGTTGTGTTACATGTCAATTTTTAATGCACTGGGCATCCAAACCAGTAGCTTATGATCTACACCTAGTAGCTACCTTAATAAACAGGTACATGCTAAAAGTTACAATTTTTATTTAAAATTAAGCTCCTGCTGTTATCCTCATAATGACTTACTTTGCCATTATTATGGTTGTCTTGTCTTCATTGTAATTTTTGCAGATAAATAATTACAAGTCTTCTATAACTATAATATGCTTTCTGAAGATATTTAGTACAGTAGTACCTAGTCTATATTTCATATACTAACTATTACTTAAACGTAAGCAGCTATTTGTAATTCATTTATTGGAAAAGACACACCAGATATACAGACGAAGGAATAAATGCAATGTAGTAAAGCTAGTAATTAATCCATTGCAATTGCAACTGCAAGTACCATACTACCTTACACATAAAAGTAAAATTGATGCATTTATTAGGTATGGCTATTACATGTTAGTACACTAATAGAATTAAAACCAACGACAGCAATTAATTAAAAGCTAAACCATTGTGGGACCCTTCTCATCGTCAAATTGAAAGAGTTTTGAAAGTTACTAACTTGTGTTTTCCCATTCCCCATAACAATAATGCGTAAATTATTACTGGAGTGCCGGGTGTGCGGCTCGTCACGCCTCCTTGCTCCTAACTACCTAGTAAAAGACAACATAGATATTCTTACATACATAATGCGTATCTAAATCTAAACTGATTAAGTGTGAGAGGAATAAGTAGCTATACTTACTTACATGTATGATTACAAAACAAGAGTCATTTAATTACCGACAGTACTGCTACAGCTATGTTTAAGCTAAAGCGTCCCCTTTATTGCCATATTTAATTACCACAATTACCTGTCTGTTATCTTTCGGAAATCTTGTACATCCTTAATTGTTTATTCAAAAATAATACATAGATTTTTTCTTGTTTACTTTCAGAGCACATTTTGGCAGTGTATGAACGACACGAAAAAAGGTAAGCTGTTTTGATTTCATATGAAATATCTTTTTTTTTCTGTTAAAATGGGAACTTCTAACCTTGTACCTCAAAATACGAGCAGTCATGTGATTCAGTTACCGGTGCATGTAAAATGTGTGATCTCAAATACCCGAGAAATGAAGAAAAGCTAGAACGTAGTGTTACATAGAGTACTTGTGTTGTGTATACAGAATTGCATAGGTAACTCCTTAAAGTACCTGTTGGATTTAATGCATTTCGATGCAACAGCCCATGCTCCTCTTGGAGACAAATTACTTCAGATAAGTTTATAGACGTACTTGTATATGTAGACTAGTAAATAACTTATAGTGTGTTATTTATTTCACATGTAGGATGTATTAATGACTATGTAACTATATACAAGTAAATAAGATAGTGAGGACTAAAGACATTAAAGTTAAATTCAATCACCACAGTTCTCCAGTTTGGAAGATTCCTGATAGTCTACTTACCTAATAATCCTGTGTTTGGAAAACTAATGTACCAACATACTATTACTATTTATAAATATATCCAGCACAAATACTTTAGTTTAGTTTAGTATAGATTTGATATTAGCTATATGCATATCTTGTACTCTAATCTCAGTGCAGAGCAATTGTTTTAGTTGTTTTGTTGGTTGTTGTCTAAGAATGGATGGATGGATGCATTTAGATGTTAGATGAGATGGCCTTAGAGATTGAGGTAGATTTATGAAAGGACAGTCAGACTAGCCATGCAGAGAGCAGGAAAGTGAGAATGAGTAGGTATATTTATTGTGAAGTGTTGTGTACTTATGCTTTACCTTCCTTAAGTATAATCCTAATTGTAAATGTTGTATCTTTCGTGGCTGAAAAAACTGTAGCAGTGTATGAGCACCTGTATAAACGGGCATGACGTGCATTAGTCATCAGTTAGTTAGTTTCTCTACAGAAAGAATCAAGTACGAAAGGGTATTCTGTTGCTCTAGGTAGCTAGACAAGTGACTAGATACTTGACATGCCTTGACTTGATGTTTGAAATAGGGGAAGGGATGAAAAGGGCATGAGATTACATAAGTACCTGAACTGTAGTGAGAGACAGTTGTCAAAGAATATCACTTCTTGCTTCACTAAACAATTGTTAGTTAAGAGGACAATTCATAGAAGAAAATAAGAATATGGCATTACATCGAAATAACAACTATTTTATTATGCAATATTTTTGCTGGGAACAGGATATTAAGAATTTTCATGACTAAAAGTGAGGAAAAGTTTCTTGGTAAAGTAATGACAGTGGCCTAAAGACCATAATGCCAGGTTACGTATTCAATAATTCTATTTCTACCTATTTATTTAACTTGGTTCAGTGTTTAATCTTAAATTCAACAAACCCAATGACAAATATACATTTTTGTTAATAGCTTTATAAATGAATTAGAAGTAAAATATTGATGGGCTTTGTGTGATGTGCCAAACAATATCCTTTTGACAATTGCTTTGGATTATAAATTATTTTGCACTAAATTTCTTAACAATCTGTATTATCCCTTAAAATGGCGTCAAGTAATTAAAATGAAAGTTCTAGCTCTGAAAGTCGGGTTTGAAGAATCGCTATCGAAAACTAATAACTGTAAAATGACAAAGATTCGATTTCCTGTACTAATTATATAATATTATGTAGGAATATGCATATAAGTTGACATTGTGCCATTACATCATGCACATATATTAAAATTGAATATGTTAGAAGAATGAGTCTAGCTAATTGTGCTACTGTTGTTTCGTGTGTTTGATAAAGATTAAGGTGACTTGAAATTACGTTTCATGCCATAATAAAAGTCTTTGTTGAACGTATAATTTTTAGACAAGCTCGAGGTTTTCACTTGACAAAGTCAGGGAAGGTAAAAGGACAAAATGCAGGCAGTTGTGTTATTGTGTTACTCAGAAGTGACACTCGGTTTCAATTTCACGTTAGATCAGGCTGTGACATTATACATTACGTGTAACAAGACACGCTTATAGTTACAATGGAATAGGTATGCATGACTAATGTGACAGTATAATTAGATCATACAATCTCACAAACTCACAAGTACTTCTTTCGTGTCATTCTATCCCAACAATGCTCATCCGGAATAAAAACACTTTGTCAGTATTTATTACCGATTCAAATGCAAGTATAGGTAGGTACCCATCAGTAATTATATTCTGTACAGTTGTAATACAAATTGTGTGTTCTTTATCCTATTTTTGGAATCTATTCTCTAAGAAACCCTTTTCCCACACGATTCAGTCATGGTAGTCGAGTATTTTTTGTAAATAAAGCTACTGCCACGTGTCTCGTCATAAATTACAACCACAGTTTACACAAATCGATTTGATCCAGGAAAAAATAAAGGTCAAGGGTTGATTGAATAAATATTAGAGTAGCTAATGAAGGGAAATAATGACAATAGTGGGACGGGGATGTAAATTAAAGATACCCTTAGTTGAATCTCACCTTCTGGTGTATGCATAAATTGAGTCGCTTCCTGATTATCCTGATGTCCCTTGTTTATTCTTCTGCAACCACCTTGCACCTAGAAACAATCGTTGGCCTAATTAAAGAAAATAAAAATAAAGGAGTTGATTTGGAAGAGGTGTAAATGTACTACTTGTGAGTAGCTATCAATTTATTCGGAGTCAGACGAAACTGGAGAAGGGTAGGTAGTTTTGTGCCTTGGTTTGTATCCTAGTACAAAGTAAAATGTCCATTGATATTCCAAACTGCATTCAAGTTCACAGGTTTACACAGGGTTGAAATCGGAGAGCAGGAGGGAATTGATGAGGTGCTTGTATTATATAACGTTTAAATCTAACATGAGCTCATTTGAAAGTCAAGACGATTAAGTGGACATGATTAGAGTGAGGGAAAGAGTGAAATCTCAAGTACCTGGAGTATATTTACTGGAATTGGTAGAGTTTACATAAAGGAGTCAGCAGAGAGCTCAGTGAGTGATTCTTGGCGTCTAGGAAAAGCTTGTATCAGATGAAAACTAAAAGAGTACATGGAAAATCAAGTATGGATATTAAAGAATGACCATGTTCAGCTCTGATCTGTTTAGGTTGTTTTGTCAGCTTAGCTAATGTAAATGTATTCCAGCTCAGAGAGCCTAACAGGATATTATAGCAAAATACTAACACATTACTATTGCTTCATGATTATTTATGCATACAGAGTCACACATTCATATAGTGTTGCTGGAGTCGACTCTCGCCTGTCATGTGGTTCCGTTTCGTTACAATTTACATTTCAACCGAGATGAGATCAGCATAGGGCTCAACAAATGAAATGAAACTGTCACATCCTAAAAAAACATCAGATGGATGAAGTAAAATAAAGTGTGCACTCAAATTCAACAGTTGAGCATCTCAAGTGCCATTATAGTCGCACACAGCATGCAAGTAAACAACCATCTTCAGCTTTAATAGAATGAAAAATTGGGATCGAGAGCAAGGAAAAAACTGGTTGGACTAGAGGGACATGAATTGCTTGGCTTCTTGATTTGGTGACACTGACACGACTTGATCTATAGCATCTCATTCCCAAAGTCGACATCGACACTTTAACTTTCTTTACCTTCTTCCTTCTCATTTCGTGAGTTTAGGGTCTGATCTTTCTTCTCTATCTCTAAGGACTCTCTAAGGTTTTGTATTTTCTCATGTTAAGTGTCCTCTTCGAATTTCCAGTCTTTTAGTACCTTGAGGATGGACCAATCTGTCGTTCTTGTCATGAAATAAGTACTCTTACTATCGTCTACCTGGAACTTTCTTAAGACATCAAAATACTAATGAGAAATTCTCAGGAAATAAAATGCTTTTCTAAATTGCGTGGATATTCTTTCAATTGTTATTGTTAGTTCCATATCAAACAGTAGTCTTATGATTTCAATTACGTAGTAGACCACATTTTCCATCATTAGCATATTTTGGTAATCAGTTTATCCTACAACTATAAAATACTCTGTGGTTACATAAATTTAAATTAAACTCTTAAATTCAGTGCCCTTGCTCATTATTTCTCACCCTGAGGTTGGAGGTCCACCACTTAAACTTTGTATTTCCTTCGGATTCTCTCTTGAATCCTATCTGCCTCAGATAAGATAGATTAAAGAGAGCACTTTTTGTCGAAAATGACGACCTGCCAATGTAAGATGAACAGAGATGTTGTTTATTTATTTATGAACAAGAGTACTGTTGTAAAAAAGTGACTTGTACCACTCTGTACATCTGTATACATTTTATATGTGTAAGCATTGAGCGTTTATGAAATCATTTATCTTATTCGATTCACATTGATATTCTACTTAGAATCCTCCTGTCCAATTGCTCGTCAACTTTTCTTGATAAGACTGCTTTGAATATTTTAACCAAGTCTATACTATACTCACTCAGAATTCATGTAGCAATGATGATTCATATTTTGTGCATATTAAATGAGTACATAGAGACTATTTTATATGCGAATAATCTTTCTTAAGAGAGATTATGTATATGGATGGTTTAGTGTAAAATCTCAGTCCATTCCAGTGAGAGTCGAGAGATAGTGAGAGAAGATAGACCTAATGTAGAAACCAATCATGGAAATCCAATCGTATGCATATATAAAATATATGAGACTAAAATGTTTATATACCTATCTAAAACTGTTGCTCTGATTTAATGTTCTCCTGTCTGTCACGGGGTGTTGCTAAGGCGTGCAAACACGAAGCACAAATGGAGCGATTAATTGGATGTGAATTTGATAAAGAGACAGGTCACTGAAGATATCTCCGAGGGAGATGCTCTATTTTACATACACAGTTGTACATAGATACAGAAATTACTCGCCATATAAGCATACCTGTATTTGTACACATACAAGTTTCTTCTTCTGTGTGTTCGACTACGTACGTGATGGATGAATGGTTTTTGTAGGGATTTTTTTAAGTAGAGGAAGGTAGTTGTAATTTTTAGGCATGAGGATTAATCCTTGCATGATGATCAGATGTGGAAACGTTGGAGGGAGGAAGAATTTCCTCCCGCAAAAGAATTTGCATTAGTATTCATGAAGATAAATAGAAAGACGAGTATCAATCTCTTTCGACCCTTCAACATTCAAACCTCCAGTAGAACAAGCTAATAAACATTCTCACGATTGGCAACTGGTTCCCTGTCTTGTCATTGTCACTTCCTTGCTATTTCTTCTTGTATTTCTACATCTTCAAATGAAATCTTCAACTCAAAACTCCAGTAGAACAAGCTAATAAACATTCTCACGATTGGCAACTGGTTCCCTGTCTTGTCATTGTCACTTCCTTGCTATTTCTTCTTGTATTTCTACATCTTCAAATGAAATCTTCAACTTTGCGCGTGTTAACTTTCAAGTCTATGTATATGTCGTAATTTACATCAGAAGTTCATGATTTTTATCAGCGATTTTCATTCCTACAACCTTCTTCTGATGATGCAGTGACAAAGAAATATTTTATTTCGTGGACAAAATGTTTAATGTAATTCTCAACAACTCTCACTCAACGAGCATCGAGCTTCGGGTGCAATCGTTTTACAATGAAGTCGTTAAAAAATGAACGAAATGCATTGAAATAGGCCATGAAGGTCTCCGGCTATTTTCTGTACTACCTACCAGTGCACTGCAGTATGCCACTGTCATGTCAGTAGTAGTACATAGTAGTTGTAAATAGAAATCTCTATTTTGATGAAGGTACCTACTTTAAAATAGGCATAAATATTTTAACTATAGAAAGTATTCATATTTTTTAAGTTTGGTGCTACCTATTTTTAATGTGAGAATCAATAAAAGTTTAGCCTTATGGAAATGCAGATACCACAAAAGACGGAAAGTGTTATTATATAATTACTAAAGTACTGCAAAATTAAAAAGTTCATGATGTGGTCAGAAAAGTCGCTACTCGCTTCGATAAATATGCAATCCTGGTGTAAATGATTTTTTGTAACTGAATAGACTGCTGAATAGTGTCTTCTATTAACCTGTTGCCTGTAGATTGAAATAATATTATGCTTAATAGGTGTAATTGATCCGACGTTGTATGAAGTTGATTAAGTGATGTGTTATTGAATAAAGTGTCTAATAGTACATGTGAATTACAGATTTATTCCAAGGGTCGAATTGGGAGGGTCGTTATTGCTGTTCGATGGCTCAGACGAGGCAGTGTCAATCATCCTGCTTCACAGCACAGCAATCCAGTGATTTAAAAGGTCAAATGCAGACGTGGTGATGAAAGTGCGGTGTACCAATGCTTGGAGCGACAAGAGGTTAGCTACGGCTAAACACTAATTAATTTTTTAATCATTCCATTCACGCCTTTATCTCCGCTCACCTGGGGGTCCATTATTCTTCCCCATGGACATACTACTAGCTACTATTCATTGCATTGACTTCATCTCTTCTCTATTAAGTATTGCTTATTTCTATCAAGTATTTTGTGCATTGCTATATTTGTGTGGGTATTATTTATATTATTGTATGAAATGTAATAATATAAGAATGATAGTTCTTGCATGGATCTTGTTATTAGTCCGTTTGTTTCCATTCGGCAGCAATTTTTATTCACCGAGGCAGCTCACACGCTTCTGTAAAGCTATCATCCTGACTCGATTCTAAACGCACCCTTGTTTGTCACTTCTCAAATTGAAAATGTAAGTACGCATTCTTATAGGATGATGCATGGCTACTATTTAATCACAAGAACAACATTTCACTGTATCCACAGCTCCTCATCATATTAGATATATGGAGTTATATAGAGAATTTACATGTGATCATGATGATAAGCATGTAAAGATTATTTTTTGCAAGTATCTTTAAGTAAGTGTGAATTTGTATTGTAATCTTAAGAGCATATCAAGTATTTATTTGGCAGAACCTGCCAGACTTACCCGATAATATTACACACTTACCTGCAAAAGTCTGTCAGACTCAGAACATGATTGTACACTAGCCCCTCTGGATATTAGTAGATGATATTTACTTAAATTGCTTGATATACCCACGGAGTAAATAAACATTATAATATATTCATGGATACTTACTGAATATCTTTTTTGAGAAACACTTGTGTCAGCAGATGATTTATCTGCATGTCTTACGAGATCTCTACTTCGGAATTATCCGTATCTGTTTGCATTGTGAACATTTATTTATAATTTAATTAGTATTATTTACATTTAGATATGCGTAGAAGATGTTTATTGCATTTGATGAGCGAGGAAAACTGAAGTCTAGTCTCTAGTCTCACACGATTTTATGTGTAAGATGAAATATCAGCTTTCATCCCTTGTCTTGTTCTTACTTCATGCATGCATAACAGCTTACTGACTTGTGCACTTTTATTGCTACTCTACCGTCCACCCATTGCTCTTCTTTTAATGCTCGTAGTTTTCGTTTGTACATCCTTATCTAAATCCTTTTATTGGCTCATTGATGATGAGTCTTATATGGACCTATTGTTATTGCTTAAAAGGTTGCGCAATGTAGACTTAACAACAATGAATCATTTATTTGATCCCAGAACATGATTTGTGTGTTTGTTTAGCCAAGTCTGCAGTAGACAAACGTGCAGGATCTGAGATCATATTTATTTACTGAATTGATTATTTAATGCAATTACTTTTTGCAGGAGTTCGAGACGTGCTGTGGTCAGAGTAGCAAAGCCGAATGCGTTGCAGCTTGCAAAATATTTCTCAGAGAGACACCGCAGCAGAGCAGAAGAAATGGAGTTCGTAAACGTTTTAACACCCAATGCGAAAAGGAAACACCGGTTCTGTCTTGTGTTGCCAATTTAACACATGTCTCACCTGTTCATAATCCTGAAAAAAGTACGATTGCTTCTCCAGTACCTACTTCGATATTTACTTGCATGAACAATATTTTTTCATTTAAGTTTCTTCTTGTTACTAGTCATTTATAGTAGACGCTACAAATATTGAACCACATTATTATTATTCTACATTTATTAAGTAATCATGCCTAATGCGTTAATNCTACTTCGATATTTACTTGCATGAACAATATTTTTTCATTTAAGTTTCTTCTTGTTACTAGTCATTTATAGTAGACGCTACAAATATTGAACCACATTATTATTATTCTACATTTAGTAAGTAATCATGCCTAATGCGTTAATTGATTCACTCACGAATGACCGATTAATTGTCCTCAGATTTGCCTTGCTGTTCAAGAGGACGCAATTTAGAATGTCAGGAAGCATGCAGAAAAGCCTTAAAGTCAGCTTCATCCGAACAAGCAGCATTGGAAACACTCGTTGAAAAAGGCTGTGGTCACCCAAGACCAGATGTAAGTGTCTAGAAATCATGTAGAACACATAACGTGAATAATGAATAATATCAGAGTTCCTCATAGTAATAATGCACGCGATGTGCCATATATTTTCTAAGATATATTTATTAAGATAAGAAATATTTCGCTAAGAAAGATATAATTGTTTTAGGATCAAATGTGGCAATGTTTCCTGCAGAACGCAGAACCCAAAGGCACAGATCTTCCATCGAAAATAGATCGACTGGGCATAGATGCTGCAAAATTGCACTGCTGTCACCGGTAAGGAAAACGCATCAATCAACTTTTGGACAATTCCTTTTTTTCCTCTGCCACTTTTGTTTGCCAAAGAAATAACTTTTCATGTATTATATGAAACTACGCATTAAATGAAAATAGTACTGCAACCAATGTCTTTGCTAAGAGAGCCCTGTGTATTATAATCCTTCCTAATAATATTTGATAATTATAATTCTCCCTGTGTAAATTGTTTCATTGAAGACACTGCGTGTACATACCT
>JABASI010004148.1:0-14645 GCA_019776505.1 Tomocerus nigrus | reverse complement strand
GCCTGTTTTTGTTGCAAATTTTGTCCTCTTTCGAATGGTGGTCATCTCATTTTGGTAGCAGCCTCCGTTTTGGAGCTAGAGAGCCTAGACCGTGTTCAAACTAATATGGATAACCCTGTATATTTGATTATATTAGTTTAGCATATACAAATAGATTCTAGAGAACATCATCGCTAAAGATATTTATTTTATTTATTTCAGTACTGGAAAGGTATATTATAGAATATACTATATCCGTTCAGAGATTCCACTCAAGAACTGAAGAAAATAGCGAAAACTCTTCTATTTGGTTAATAAAAGCCCACCTGCTGAATTGCACTGCTAAAGATATACTATTGGTACTTAACTCTTTAAAATCGACTGATTGTACCAGTATTTAATTGTTGGAAAATGAGTGTTCCTCCTGGTGTACCGGATTATCGACTGGTTTGTTCAATAGTTTAAAAACAATTTAACAATTTAATAAACTTAACATTATACTCATTTATACGTAAAAGTATGTATTATGTTTTATAAAATACGCGGGTACAGATTTCTTATAGTTGGGAAACCTGTTTTTGTTTAGGGATTCGAATCTCAATTTGAGGATGATGAAAAGTCCAAATTTCTTCAGAAAGCTAAAGATAATCCAATGGTACCAATAGGTAATATACCCCAAACAAAATTATTATTGTATTTTTCTCCCAAAACTGCAGTAAGCATAAAGCATTAGATAACATTAGATAGTATACCTAAGCATTTTAAACAGCATTTCATTAATTTACGATTTTTTTCTCAATTTTCAGGTATAACAGGGGGTTTGTCTGCTTTAGCTTACAGTATCTACAAGTTCAGGACTCGGGATCGTACTCAGAAGTTGTCAGTATATTTAATTCATACTCGAATGGCCGCACAAGGAGCTGTTGTTGGAAGTCTCACTTTAGGAGTGTTGTATAAAATATACGCAGATTTTTTTGCGCCTTCAAAACCGTCTTCTAAGGATTGATTAAAAATTATAGCAAGTATAGTACAATAGAGTTCCCAATAAATTAAGTCTAAGTGCGCCAATTCTCCTATTTGGTTAACTCCTAGTTAAAATATTTTTGGTGTAGTTATTTAAAAATCACCGTTACTTTATGTCCTACACAATTGGGATTAGAAACGTAAAAATGTAATTCATTTTAGTAATTCATGTAAAATTATTTAAATATTAATTCAGAATGTAACGTATACTACCTGCCATCATAGCGCATTGGGAGAGCCACAGTTTTGGGGAAGAGTTCAACGGAGAAATATATATCAGTGATGAAATGTAAATATAAAGTGCATACTATGTAAATGTACGAATTAAATTAGTAACAAAATGCTTAAAAGAATATGATTTATTATTTATTTTAATTAAATAGAAGATACATTTATGCCATTGAAAATCACTGTCATTCATCCATCAAAACATAAGGAACCGAAAGAGGTATTAATTTATAAGAGAGAGCTCCGATTTTCCAAAAGATGGACAAAGTTACGGTATGAAATTCTAAGGCTTACCGTTTATTTTCTATTATTATTTATTAGGATTATTTACTTATTTTCATACAGTACAAAGATTTTACCGTTTAGAGCATAAATTCTAGAAATAAAAAGAAAAAATTGTTTGGCAAAATCTTTGCCAACACGAGGAACGAGATTTTTCGGTGGAAGTCACTCAGTCACTGGTAAAAAAAAAAGTAAAATGTGCCACATGTATAAACTATGTTATATTTTTATATACTTCGACTAAAGTCTTCAAAGATCGAGTAAGCAGATGCAAAAATTAAGTACAAAATTGTAATTTATTGTCACAGAATTAAAGAAAAAGTGACAAATCTCTCTTTCGTTCACTCAAAATGCATTAGAAATAGGAGAAGTATGATACATTTGTAAATTGTGTAAACCTTTAATACCAACGCTTAATATTATAGTAATTAAAATATTTGTTAGTGAACAAAGAACTAGATAAAATGGCAGTGTCAGTAAATTCACGAATACAATGGAAAATCTCTGAAAATAGTCATAATAAATCATGCGTGACAGTGACAAGTATATATTAACAGTTTCTATAACTAAACTATACAAATCCAAAAGCTATGTAACAAATATTTAAAAATGCACTTAGGTAAAAGAAGAATTTTTATCCCCATGTGTTATCAGGATTCAATTTACTTTCCAGAACATATTCTGATCCGTCGCTAGCAGGTGCCAGCCCCGGGATTTTCACGTCTGGTCTTCTTCGGGCACATACTGCACAGCGACTTACTCTCGTTTCATGACTTCCTGACTTCAATGTCTGTTGTTCCGGTCTCATGAATTGTTTATTTTCTGGAATTGTGGACAGCCAGTAGGAAAAGGCTGAACTGAAAAGATTGCATCTTCCTTGCCCTATGCACTCGATGAAAGGAACAGGCTTGAAGAATTCTAAACAAGATCCAGGTGATGCCAATGGTTGACCTCCGCCCTCTGCGCCAGCATCAGTGTGCTGAAAATAATCCACAATTTTATTTTGCTTTTCGTATAAAAATACAATATCTATCTACAACTGGATCAGTTGGCTATAATTATAAATTATAATGCTATAACTTTATATACGACTTTCCCTAACTTTCACTACACTTTCATTCATGTCAGTCGAAACTTGCGAAAGTAATAGTGAAAGTTTGGTGAAAGTTACTGAGTTAACATAAGAGAAAGTGGTTTGTAAACCAATAAAATGACTGTCTCTGGTAATCGACTTTAAATATTATTACTGGCAATTAGCAGCCATACAAAAAATCCCATTTAAAAAGTGAATTTCATAAACAAAACTAAAAACTTGGAAAAATCCCAATTTTAATGTAACTACAGATATAAAAGGAAATTTTCTATTTTAGTTTTTAGAAAGCCACTGTCATTCCAAAAAGAATTTCTTTCACGCAAACGTCACTCTATATACTAGCATAGAAATTATTTCAAAATGCATATTTCTGGAGAAAGTAATTTGTTTTCACTATTCCAATTAAGGATTTCTTACCATAATGAAGCTGTATCCATTCCATAAAGAATACCATCCAGCAGGGCAATCCGGGATGTCAACGGTCTGACTGTGGACAGCTATGACATGTGTGGGTGCTTCACAAACAGCACAGCGAGAAACATACTTCTTGATTTCAATGCTGGTGATGGGTGTCATCATCATAGGCAAAGGCTCAAAGGAGCTCAGCCAGTAACTGTAGTCGTTTCTGGATGCATAATTGCAAACAGAATTTAAATTGCAGAAAATGAAGGGCATTGTCGAGAATTTGAGAAGGCAGCTTCCAGGTGCTCCCAAATCTTGGCCTCTAGCTTTTCCATCCCCAGTTAAATGGAGAAGAGAATAACCCGTCCATAATTGAGAACTTCCAGCAGGACAGTCTGGATCTTTCGTTGACTGCGAATGACGAGTGAAAAAGTAGCCTCGGGATCTTGGGGGTGGTCCAGGTGGTGCGTCATCTCCAGCGCCTCCAGGAATACCTAAAAAGTACATCCAAAATACATTTATCCGTTTAGGAAAAAAGGAAAAAAAATTATGTTAAGATTCCAATGACGTACCTGCTCTTCCCGGCCGACCGATGGGTCCGGTATTACCATAATCTCCGATAGATCCCTTAACTCCCGACAGACCAGACAATCCTGGGCGGCCGTCTCGACCAGGATTACCTGTAACGATAATAAATGAATATCTTAACTATATATTTAGGTAGTCATATTTAATATTTACTAAAGTGCTCGGTAGAATCCTTTACCAGGCATTCCAGTAGATCCAAGATTCCCCGCATCTCCTATAGGCCCCATCCTTCAGAACATAAGTGTGGTTTTGTATCAGGTTTATATTTTTATATAATAATAATATTATGATCTAATTACCTTCCAGATGTACCTGGTAAACCTACAGTGGGAAAAAATACCCAAAAAAACCATTAGATGACTTACTTTTTAAACAGTCAGATTAGGGGAAATGAATGAGTATAGTAAGATATAATCAGCACCGTCACGCCCGCGATCTCCAGGAGCACCTTTCAGGAACGATGTTGAGTATCCCGGAGCTCCCTGGGCGCCAGGTTCACCCTAGGTCACGAACATAAAACATTCTTCAGCCGTAAGTCAACAAATGATGGAATGCGAATTCACAAATAAGTTGAATAAGTGCCAAACCTTTGGACCTTCATCACCCGGTGGGCCGGGCAGACCATTGAATCCCGAAACACCACCTAGCCCTTTTCCCCCGCTTAATCCTGGAAGTCCATCGTAAGCTCTATCACCTAGAGATAATAGAAATAACGATTTAAATCACATGATTATAACTTTAATTGAAAACTTGTGGAAAAGAAATTGTGTGAAATTGGTCGGAATCACTTACCAGGAAGCCCTTTGGCGCCCGGCAATCCTTTGAGCCCAGGGTATCCTAAAATCGACAAAAAATACCATCAGAATACTTTACATACTTACAGTTAATTTTTTTGTTTATACCTCGGTCAGCAGAGAAAGTATCCGATGTTTTTCCGGGCTCTCCGGCCTCCCCTCTAATTCCCTTCAGTCCATGAGCTCCACCTCTTCCCCGGGTTCCGGGGGCCCCATCCAAACCTGGGAACCCGATAACTCCTGGAAAACTGAGATTGTGAAAAAGTTAGCCTTTCAATCACCTCATTCGGTACAGACAAGCGGAAATATTTTTTTAAAGCAAACCCAGCATCTCCCGAGGCTCCTTTCAGTCCTCTTGTAATTGGTCCCTGGTCCCCGGGCATTCCAGGCAATCCATTAAAACCATATTGACCTGAAAGAACATAATTGGAAGATAAAGACTTTTTCTTGAATGATTTCTCAGTTAGTAGGAAAGTAAGTAGGAATTTGTTTGATGCAATATGCAATCAAGCGAGTTTAGGTGTAGCACCTGGACGGCCTTTCTGTCCCGAGTAGCCGGGTCTTCCGAATTTTCCTGGGCGGCCCTTTCGTCAGAAAAGTCAACAGAAATGTGAAATGCCGTCACAATTCATACAACATAATGTTATGCACCACAAAATGTACCCAATTTTCCCACTTTTGTTACAATTAACACTAATACCTTTTCACCCTGCTCCCCTCGTTCAACAATGGAAGCTGGAGCCGGCAATCCCGCAGGACCTATATTAATTTTACGAACATGTAAAGTTATGTGTAATTACAAATAGTCATGGCTTTCTCCATTCCTATTCTGATACCTTGTCCTCCACGCGGACCCCTGTCTCCCGTCTCCCCGTCTAACCCAATTATCCCCACTTCTCCAAACTCTCCTCTCTGTCCTTGCCGTCCGGGGAAACCTAAACGCATATATGCAACACTTAAAAAAATGTGCCTTCATTTTGAATACAATATTAGTCAACACTAAGACAGCCTGATCTGATTCTAAAGCCTTTAACCTTCTAATCCCACATCGCCCGGAACTCCTTTTATTCCTACAGGACCAGGTCTCCCGCTTCTGCCCGGTATACCGTATCCGGGTGCTCCCATTTCTCCGGGAATCCCTTCTACACCTTTAGGACCGAAGGTCCCAGGCTCGCCCCTATGAATAGAAATTACAATAGAATAAGTAGATGCGAAATTACTCGATTTAATGGAGATATATCTTTCGCGAATATAACCCCAAGATATATATCTCTTGGGGATCTAATAATATGAAAGTTCCGATTTTTACCTGGCTCCAGGAAGTCCATTCCGACCTTTTAATATAAGAAAATTTAAAACATACAAATGTAGAATTGGGTTAGTAGTATCTAAAAGTTACTGGTATTTTGTTCGTATGATATTAGTTATTCCTATTTTACCAAAGAAGCCAGGATCTCCGTCCATTCCGATGAAACCTTTGGGACCTACACTGCCCGGGATTCCTTCGGGTCCTTGCATTCCTTTGAAGCCTTTTCTTCCTGTTTACATTACAATTAAAAATTCCTTAGTGAAGAAAGGATCTTTATTAGGCATACAATAGGAAGGTATTCTTATTTCGATGAAATTAGATACCTTGTTGTGCTGCAATTCCCTTCGTCCCATCTGCAAAAGTAATAACAATAATTTATTAGATGCCATATTCGGCAACATTAAAGGTTAATTCCCATGTGATGACAAAATTTTACCTGGCCCCGTATCGCCTGGCACTCCCTTCAAGCCAACTCTCCCCATTTCACCATTTATGCCCTGTTTATACAAATATTATACTTAAATGAGAATTTTTCCTCACACACAATGAAAAGTCGCTCAGAACGGGAGAACACTTACCTTTGGCCCAATTAAAGCCGCTGATCCATGATAACCTACCAATCATAGAAACAATAATAATTGGGAAACTAATTAAAATGAGAACATTTAATTTATAAAAGTCTGTTGCTGTGAATTACTGACCTATGTCACCAGGTTGACCCTTTTCTCCTACTACACCTGGAATAGATGCCCCATAGCTACCTCTTTCGCCCTTTAGACCATCTCGACCTCTACGACCGTCATAACCTTGAACACCTGGAGGACCTGTGGTAGAAAACGTGGATAGAAAATGCATTCGCAGCCTTAAAAATGTATTTCGATAATTTAGATTGGTACACGAAAAAAATAAAATTATTCTTACCTTGATCGCCAACATCTCCAGAACTTCCAAACCTCGCGTCTTCACCCGGATCTCCTGCATTTGCACATTAGATAATTCGGAATTAATGCCAATTGAATAGCATAGCATGTTTAACTTGTTAAAACTGACCTCTGTATCCATTGAATCCTGGGTCTCCAGCTATCCCCTGTTTCAAAATTCAAAAATGTTAATCTATGTTTACTTCCTCATAACTTTTCTCTTTTTGCAATGAAATTATTTATTCTATCCAAATCCATTCAAATGTAGTACAATTAATCGGACACTTGCTTAGCATTCTTTAGGAAAATTAACTTTTCCCTTTCATTATGTTATCATTAAAAAATAAATTCAACCTGAAAACCAGGCGTCCCACTAATCCCAATGATCCCATTAAGGCCATCATCGCCTTGAGGTCCTTTCCTGCCCTTCAGTCCAATGGGTCCAAAATTTCCGGGCAAGCCAATTTGTCCATCGCTCCCCTGGTCACCCTGTTCTCCTTTCGACCCAAATGGTCCTACCGATCCTTTTCTTCCGTCACGTCCTCGAGGACCCTGGAGTAGTTTAATTACAGTATAGTTGGATGAATTTATAATTTCAATTTACATTTTTTATAAAATAACATTGGAGCTATTTTACTTACATCCAAGCCGGTATCTCCCACTAGACCCCTAAACCAAGAAGCAGTTAAATAATGTAAAGAATTGTTTCCAATGTTTGAAGAAATCTGAAATGGCTTGAATAATTATTTGCTACATACCTTAACCCATTCGGACCACGATTACCTCTTGCCCCTACAATCAAGGAAAATAGTAAGATTAAGACCGTTCCTTTATATAATAGCGTACTAATAATCATTCCCTTTTAAATTAAACCAGTAGGTAACCTTGAAAGCCATTTATTCCGGGTAGCCCATTCAGTCCAGGGGGACCTATGTGGAATAAGGATAAAAAAACAGGAGTAATGTAGTATTAGAGCTATGAATTGAATATGGATGAATGTGGTGCAGCTCATACCAGAAGGTCCGAAAATCCCAGGCAGTCCGTGTATTCCTATAACAGAAATATATCAGGGTAAAATCAGAAATATCAATCAAATAGGGTTAAGTGACAACACAAATACAAATGAACACCAACCTGGAATTCCTGGAAGTCCTCTTAATCCAGGGAGCCCTTGAATCATTTCTCCCCTATCTCCCTGTATAATAAAATAATAATTGCAATTATATGCCATTTACGAGTCTACAGATAAAATATTAAATGAAGATATTTCCGGTTCTTTCGTACCTGTCCACCAGGATAACCAACCGGCCCTGGAGCTCCCTTTCCTCCCTTTGGACCACCCAGACCGGCGATTCCAAATCTTCCGTCAATACCAGCAGGACCTTCAAACCCTCTTTCTCCTTTGTCTCCGAAATCTCCCTGCCGCCCTTTAGAATTTCATGGAAAAGGTTAAGCTGATATTTTACAATTATAAAAAAGACAAGCATTAGCTCTACTTTCAATAAAAACTTACCGTAGTCCCCGCTTAGCACGTTCAGTCCAGGATCTCCTCTGTCACCTTTATTGCCATCTCTTCCCTGTATATCCGAAATAAATATTATTCAATAAAATGTTCCGTATTTTTCAAGCAAAAAGCAATTTTAATCAATAAAATTATCATTTACATTGAAAAGAGTCACAAAATTGGTTAATACTAAGAAATGAGAAAATCGATTTTTACTAAGAAGAATTATAAACAGGATGAAAATTCTTAGATTACCGGTAATCCGTCTAAACCATCAGTTCCTCCAAGTCCCGGAAGACCTCTCGGACCCATTTCTCCAGCTATCCCAGCATACCCTTTGAAACCGAATTCACCCTGCGGACCAAACACTCCAGCTCCATTTTCACCTTTCTCACCGGGCACTCCATCATATCCGATTTCACCCCTTTAAGGACAACGAGAGGATTTAGGAAATTATCTTTCGTTCTTACAATTATAATAATAATAATTAAATTGTATTACTGAGGGCCAACATCTCCTCTCGGTCCTCTCAGTCCGTAATATCCTGGATCTCCAACTTCCCCAATTCGAAGATTGTCCAAACCATCTCCGGGTTCGCCTAAACAATTAAAAATCCCCCAAATTACTTTAGCATCTAAAGCTTACGGATTGAAATTAAAATGGTGAAAGAGGGGTAAATTCCTACCTGGTGGTCCCATGTCTCCAAATTCTCCAGGAGGACCTCTACATTAATAACCATAAAAACTATTTCAAAAATTACTGCTTAAAAGGAATAGTGCAATATCTGATAGACACTGTGACATACCTGGAACCGTCAATACCTGGGGGACCTCGTAACCTCTCTCTGTCAAAGATATTATCTGCGGCTTCCCCTTTCGTTCCATTTGATCCCTAGAATCATTAAAATATTGGGAATTTGTACATGCAGTCTTCCATAAAAAAATTATTTGAAGACCTATGCTGACTTACAGGTCTTCCATCGGGAGCATCGAATCCAGGAGAACCAAATTCACCGTTACTTCCCTTTTCGCCCCTACCTCCCTTTAATCCTTCATCACCAGGTCTATTCTCACAAAGAGATTCACATTATCAGAATTAATAAAAACAAAGAAATCCATACCCTACATTAATTCTGAAGATAATCATTGCGATTCGTAGGAAAATTAAAGCAGCCTCTCCGGTGTGCATCTCTCTTGTCAATCTTATTTTAGCCCCATCCATCATAATAAGTGACCATGTCAAGTTTTACTTATCAATTACTTTTATCATTAGTTATCACACAATCAAAATCTTTTCTATATTATAGGTATATTCAATTTAGCATAAGTTTAATATAGGTATTCTGACCACTCGTCATGAAGGAAAATCCGAAAAAGAATCTATATTAAATATTTTATACCTTCCAGGAGGGCCTAATTGTCCTCTTCCGCCATCAATCCCCGGGAATCCCTAGTTATTAAATTAAAAATAGGTAATAACAAAATAAGCAGCAAATATCAATGAAGGATAAAAAAAATTGTACCTTTTCTCCTTTTTGACCTGATGGACCGAAAGGTGTTCCTCCGGGCATTATTACTTCTCCGGGGTCTCCCTGTAGAAAATAAGAAACATATTCGAAATTAATAAATATTAAATAAACTAAATAGTGGTGTGCAGTAACTTAGAAAGACTTGCCTTAGCGCCAGGAAGTCCTGCCAATCCAATCGATCCAGGTCTTCCCCCTACATAAGTAAAATGCCACTAATGCTATAGTCTCATATAGAATTATATTATATTATTATTATTATAAAATATTAGCGTCATAATTTCCTATACCTATCCCAAACCATCCAGCGGCTCCGCCTTTTCCCCTTGGACCTCTTGGGCCCCTTTCTCCGACCAGACCCCTTTCACCGGGAAGTCCAGGAATTCCAGGATAGCCACTTTCACCTTTTTCTCCAGCTATTTCATTTTCAACAAAAACATTTGAAGTGTCTTTCTTATTACCTACTATCATTTATTTCAATAAAAATATATTTAGATCATGATCAAACGTACCTATCCCAGGGAAGCCATCGAAGCAGGTACCACAATCATCTCCTCTCTTCCCCTTCCTACCAAGATACCCTGCTAATCCATCTAAACCTGGCGAACCCTGATCCCCATCAAGTCCGGGTAAACCCTATTGAAAATGAGAAACAAAATAAATTGTAAGATTGCTCCTCAATCAATCGTGAATAATTAAATATTTTTCCATTATCGGAAAAGTAATATAAGATTATTATAGTGGCGCAAATTACAGGAGGGCCAGGAGGTCCCACTTTGTCAATTCCAAGGCCAGGGAAGCCCTTCGGTCCTTCTGTTCCTACATCACCTCGCTCTCCTCTCAATCCATCTAAATATACACAAAATAATATTGCATGAAACAGGAAACATTATATAAAATCAATATTATTACATAAAATATTGCTATAAGTCATACCAAGTCCATCCCGACCAGCAAGACCGTCAATACCAGCTGGACCAAGGATCGTCAGACCTTAATTTAAGTGAAATTTAATAATAAATAAGAGACATTTTTTCCGT
The DNA here is from genome assembly GCA_019776505.1 of Tomocerus nigrus. NCBI lineage: Eukaryota > Metazoa > Arthropoda > Collembola > Entomobryomorpha > Tomoceridae > Tomocerus > Tomocerus nigrus. The sequence goes on along the minus strand of JABASI010004148.1, from coordinate 3,958 downwards.
ATAAAATTCTTAGTGGTCAAAAATTTTTGATAAATTAGGCATAACAAAAAATTAAAAATTGTCACCTGGAACTCCTGGCACTCCTTCCCTTCCCGAAGCTAGCATTTAAAAAACAAATCAGGTTAATAGAGTCAGTAGAACCGAATAGTAAGTCACAGTAGAATAAATGGCAATTCTTTACTTACCCCCAGCTGTCCCTGGATAACCTTGAGGACCTCGTGGTCCAGTACTTCCTGGTTCTCCAGCCTCTCCCTTGGTCGAATATCCAGGTTGACCAGATCGTCCTTCTGAGCCCTCGGATCCCGGAGGTCCTGAAATATTAATTTTAAATAAGTTATTGTTGAAACACTATACTTATTTATGAATTGTATATAGGAAATACAAAAGAGATTTATGTTTCACCAGGGGCACCACGATTCCCAGAAAGTCCGTTGAATCCTGCAACACAAATTATAGCATAAGTGCTCCTTTCGTCAGATAATTTCAGTCATAATTAAGTTAGGTAAGAAATCGAAAAATCTTACCTGGTTGTCCTTTTTCACCCTTTCGTCCCAAATAACCGGGTGGTCCTTAAAATATCATTTAAATTAAGTACAAAATTCATCGGAAATAAAAGTGGATTAATGCAATTAATTTTTTGATTGAAAATATTTACCTTGTCTTCCAGGCACACCTTTGGATCCTATACCGTCTCCGTCCAAAACTTCTCCAGCCGGACCAACTCTACCTTGGTCGCCTCCTTGTCCTCGTCTTCCCTTGTCTTCAAATACAATTTTATTACATAGCAGACAATCGTCAAAGTCAATATAAAATCTACTTCAAAAAATAAATTTCTTACCACCAAACTCTCCTTTGATCCCATCAGAACCCAAATCTCCAGCGTATCTAAAATACGACACGATCATGATAAATGTTACGGAAAGAAAGTATGAAAAGCTTGAAACAGAAATGGTGGCTTCAGAATTGCCAAGTTGCATACCCAGGGGCACCTTTATCTCCTTTTGACCCTGTTGCTCCGGGTCCACCCTCTCTTCCTTGTTTACCCCTAGGTCCATCTTCACCCTGGGCTCCCCTTGGTCCCTTGTCCCCTGAAGTTTTTATCACATTTTCAACATCAATAACATAAATTAAGAAAGACTTTATGGAAATAGGTAAATATAAACGAACCTGGAAAACCGCTCGCTCCAGGCAAACCTGTAAATTATTTCAAGTAGGCAATGTGAATAAATATATTCTTATTTTTCATTACATTAAATGAATTTCTACTATTGATTGATTACCAGGCGATCCAAAGGGACCCAGTGTACCGGCTGATCCCTTTTCTCCTTTTATTCCGATCTCTCCCTTTGGACCCTTTAGCGATATGATTTCTGGAGGTGGTTCACTGTAACCCGGACCTGACAATTTTATTGTTATTATTAATTGTACATATAATCCATTTCAAGTGAAGACTTATACAACACAATAAATTAGACAGTTGCAACAAACCTGGTGGTCCTATGTCTCCCTAAAAGTTATAAAATATTTTAATTAGTACTTTTGCCATGAATAAATAAATCACAAAAATAAAACTTCAACGTTCAAATAGTCGGCTTAAAAAGTTACCGTTAGACCCTGATCTCCTTTTCCGCCTGTGGGAAAGAAATAATAACAATATAAGATAAATATATAGGTATTTATTTTACATAATTTTTGGGTAATTTTTGATGATATATATAGACAACACAGGAGAAAAGCCTTTATTGGTTACCTTTAGGACTAAACTTCTGATCCCCTGGTTCTCCCTGTAAAAAACGAGTGTAGTTTAAAGATTTTATAGCTCATAACTATAATACATGGTGGATTTGAGTTTTGACTATGCGGTGACTGTGAAACATGTATTTGCAAATATTCCCTACCTTTTCACCAGGATAGCCCAATAAACCAGCATAACCCTAAAATAACAATAGAGGTATGAGCATCAGAAGATTCTTATTGCTAAAATAAGACATCAATTTTTAGTATTCGAGACAAGCCAAGTAAAGTAAACATTTTAAGCCATACGGCCATACCTGATCTCCGATGTCACCACGTAAGCCATCAAGACCTAAAAATTATAAGCTATTAGAGAAGAATAACTTTTTCATATTCATCGAATTCGTAAAGAAAATGCACTTAACCAGATACGCCTGGATATCCTGCGAATTCAAAATAAGATAGTATTATAATTTACAAAATATACTTTTGTGTTCAACCCATGCATTGAAAATATGTTAGTAAAGACATTTTGAGTTAATAATTACCTGAATGTCCTCTGGGTCCAGGGATCCCTCCATCCCCTACAAAACATAATTACTAAATGAAGTTCCAAATTACAAAAATGTAATTAAATTTCGTGATTACCTCTGTCTCCTTTATACCCTTCAGAATTTATCCCTCCTGAAAGAATCATAGAAAATTGATTAGTTTACAGTTTCATGGAGCATTTTCTGAAAGCATTATTGTATTTTGATTACCATCGCCAGCATCTCCCGGTACACCACGATCACCATCAGAACCAGCGGGGCCCTTATGGATACAAATACAGCGCGATCAATTATATTATCTATGCTCATTGATAATTATAATAATTTATTAAAAGTTAAAATGGCAATACCCGTCCTCCGGGTACTCCAGGCCGCCCATCCCAACCTGGACCACCATCGGTTCCATTGCACCCTGATGGAAAATTGTAAAATATCGGGGAATGAAGAAACATAATATTTTTAAAGGAACTATAAACAATTTATACAAGTGCATCGCATAAGATGAAAACTGAAATTATTAAACATTACAAGCAAAAATATTCATTACCATCATAGCCTCTTTCACCAGCCAAGCCTTCAATGCCCTAAAATTCCAAAAAATAAATAAATAATGCATCGCAAGCGAAAATTTTTATTAATAAGGGAATCTTACAGGTAATCCAATTCGTCCCGGTTGACCTATAGAAAGATAAAAGAATTAAACACCAGCAAAATGTTTTTAATGTTAGACTACATGCAATTATGAAATTAAACGCTACTCACCTGCGAATCCTGGAACTCCCCCGTCCCCTCTATACCCCTTGCTACCTTCAGCTCCATGAAAACCTCCATCTCCTTTTTGGCCCTTAGGTCCGAATGGTCCATCCGGCCCAATGTCACCAGGATGTCTAAATTTTAAATAAGTAGTTGTTCTCGTGATTTGATCGATTTCATTTTTCAACAGGGCACGAAAACAATTTCAAAGTTATATTTTACTCACCCTTCTGGTCCAGTCAAACCCGGTATCCCGCTTTCACCTTTTAGGATAACACGAATAATTAATTAATTTACCTATTTATTATATACAAAAAAAAATCATAGAAAAAGTAAACAGTAAACATACCACCAAGGCCTTTTTGTCCTTTACAAAAGCACGGCTCAAAGTTGCAGCCAGCACAACTCTGTTACAAATATTACATAGTCATATTTTAGATATAAATATAAATGCTGACATAAATACATATAAATATATAAATTCATAATACATAATTACATATAGAAGCAACAGTACAATTTTTTGCAGATTTTATGGTATTGGTATTTGTATAAAAATAAATAAATCTACAACCCTTTGGGTGATTTTTAAACATATTTTCGTGCATGCGACATGCGACTGTCCAAAATGCAGAATTTACGTAGTATTGTAATTGCAGTAGGTTTAGTTAGTTATTCACACAATTTTTCGCTTCAAAATATTTTTCAATCGCTATTGAGGGTTATTTAATTACAATTTGTTCACTTGCATTGCGTCATATCATCATTAATACCATTTAATACCATGCATATAGAACCATAAAATATGTGTCCGTTTTAGCTCGCCCACTGGGGAGCTTATAGAATCACACATTCTGTCCGTACGTCCGTCCGTACGTCCGTCCGTCCGTACGTCCGTCCGTCCGTCCTTCCGTACGTCC
>JABASI010004147.1:0-14645 GCA_019776505.1 Tomocerus nigrus | reverse complement strand
AATATTGTCTCTTTAAAGTGTGCCAGCATTGGTGGTCAACATCGGGAGTCAACACAGATTCATGAAAGGGGCGGACAAACGTATTAATACAAATTTTCATATAGTGCTATGTTACCGTAAAAGTTGACGGGATCCAGCTAGTTAAATACTATTTTATTAGACAAAAATGTTCAATTTTACGACAAACAACTTTTGCCTTCTTCAGGGCATAGCTTTAGATTGTCGATTGGGATGAAAACTAAAATCTGTTTTCAGCAAATAAGTAATTACATTATGCTATGGCAAAATGTTAAAAGTTTATTTTTTAAGTAATCTTATGTGGTAAAGTCAATCAGCTAAGTTTACAAAGTTTTCGTTCATTCAGAGAAAGTTTGGGAGAAAGTGTATTAATGTTATGCATTACATATGTTTCATTTTACATTAACCTGTTTTAAAAGCTACTTAGTTGGATAAGATTTAACGATGGGAGAGTATTAGTATATATTCGGGAATCGGGATGCCATATTATGTGCCTCATGGTACAAAGGTTCCTAATCCAGTTAATGAAGCGTTTAGAGATCTGTTGCAATTGAATTCGGAATATTTGTTCGGTTCATGGGTAGAATAATGACGCAGACACTAATAGTACACGATGGAATCACTAGGCCATGATTTGAGGGGTAAAAAACGCCGAAATTCTGATTGCGTGTCAAGTGATGAAAAACCTGTAGTACGACATGGAACACGTACAAGGTAACTAACAAACAAGTATGAAGTATATAAAGCAAGATTAGTACAGGTTCATTGGGTTTGATGTCCATGAGAATTAAAAGTCCTCCGTCGCAGCTAAATAATAAATAACTGAAAACAATGTCTACCCTTGACTTTGACATTTCCAATTTCTCTCATTTATAAGGCAGGAACTGTGTTATAGGCGAAGAAGAAGAACAATCAGGTAAAGATGAGTGGAATAACTAAGCAATTACATTCTTTGGATTGTGAATTAAAGGACTGTCTCTGGTTAAGTCTGCGTATCTCACGATCAGCTATTACTTATACCGTTGTTGTTGCGTTGAAATGCTTAAGTCTTTGAACTCTGATCGGGAATGAATCGAACGTAATATAATGAGGAGGAATCACAATCCCATCATAATACTTCCAGTAAAAGATTAACGAAGCATGTGATTTGGACTGCATTACTGCAATTACAATTGTATAACGACAGATGAGCATTCCTATATTAATGCTCAATAGCTACATGGATTAAAGACATTTGCAGATGTGTGTGTACACGGCGGATTTAAAGTTGACTCGTGGGAACTAAAAAAACAGAGAAGACTTTCTTTCTTCGATGAAATTGATGCTCAAATATGTTTAGTTATTGTTATGTAGAAGCACACACAGCTAGGCTACTAATATCAAGGCACCGTTCAGTGTAAAATAAGTAGTTACGTAACAAGTGGGTAGTTTAGTTTGTAATCTTAATAATGAACCTTAAATGCAGCTACACATGTCTATGCCAAATGAATTCGGACAAATATTATACAGATTAAAATCCCTATATAACATATCTTCTATAAGAATCTCTCTCTGGGAAATAATTATAAACACATGTATGATAGTATAAGGTTCTGTATTATCATATCACTTATCAGTTTTCTCAGCGTAGGGTAGAAGTCATTGATTGTCTACAGTACTGCGAGATTAACTATTCTCTTGTTTTCTTGCTGATGGCTAAAGCCCAGCCAAGACCAGACAAGCTCAAGAAGAATGGGAATTCAGCTTTGCTCTTCCGATCATGATTATGATAAGATTAGATGCTTAGGGAATAAATGAGCCGGCCACAAGTGAGAATGAATGAAGATGAATAAGATGCGATCAAGATTCGGCTCAACATTATCCACTCGCAGCCCTAATCTCAAAAACTCACTTTGTGAGCTTAGAGCACGGAAAGATAAATTCATTTTCTTATCTCACACTACACTTGCTTACATCATAATACATATTAGTCCTTATCCCAATCCTTGTCCCTACAACACAAATCTATATACTATACTAAACCTATACAAATTTTATTGGTTCTGCGTACGCTGTTACATGTTACAGCACTTTTAAACATCCACAAGTTTTCATTATACCTAGCACTAAGTCCATAATGCATTTCAACAAATCTTTTCACGGCTCTCTATAGAACACAATTAAAGACTCGTGAATATGACTGAAATCTGAAAACTGTTTTTCAACATTGTAACACGGCTCGTTTCACGAAAATATTTATCTAGAGCAATATTATCGTTTTAAAAATAGAATTTTTTTACTTATTATTTGTATGTAAAACTATGAAATCCAATATTATTGTTATTCATATTATAAATTAAATAATTTTAATATTGCTTAACAGATAACAAATATGTTGACGCTAAATAAAAGTAATTTTCTCGATAATTCAAATTGTTGGTTATTATCAGTAATTAGTTATTTGTAATTTTTGATTATAATATTTTATCATCGTTGTTCATTATTTTAATTTCTAGCTACCTAGTATTATGGATACGAGGCAGCTATCTGCATTTACTACAAGTGACGTATATCCGTTTTATAATTTTTTGTTGTCACAAACAATGATTCGTCTATTGATAGTGGGCTGTTCCGTTTCATTGGTTGGTAGGAAAGAAATAGATATCAAAGAAAATAAGCTGCCTTTAACAAGAGATACAAAGATAGTGTTTTTGAAGAAGGAAATGTGTCAGAATGATGATTGATAGCATTTATCCCGACATCCAATTACCCCAAGAAATGGATATGTAATTGGTTCGTTTCGTCAGGAGCCGCGGAAGAAGTTAGTTACAGCGTTCGTAGTTGTTGTTGTGTAGCCAGATTGATCGTATATTATGTACATGGCATGGCACATGCAGCAATTTGTTCTCTCACCACACAAAACACAACCAGAATGAATAACATATGAGGCAGACTAAGATATAGAGACAGATCGAGGAACGGAGAAGACTATTGGCTGTGAAAATCTCAATAATGTTTTCCATAGCTCAATTAAGAATTCTATAAATGTTAGATTTCTTCTTGAACGTGTGAAAGAAATGAATCACAATGAAATTTTCCTAGTTTCTTTCATTATTACGCATCTTCTGATTTAGCTAAGAGCAATTCGCCGGTATAAACCTTAACCACAGAGCAGAGATAGCGAGGAAGAATATCTTTAAAAATGTTTGTTATAAATCAAAATACTATAATCTCCTTTGATTTTCCTTGTGACAATTCATGTCCGCCTTCTTTCTCCTCTTTATAGACAAGTTCAGAGTATTAACTAGAAATGTTACGTAAGAGAAAATTCTAAGATCCTAGATTAACCGTCATTTTTAAATTCTGCGTCTCACACATCACTACGTGAGCAACAATTAAATCTCACTTGATTCCTATTCACACTTACCGCACCAGTTTTATCAATGCAACAGATGATTTTCCTTGTTGATTTTCTATTACCATTATCACATTTTATGCTATAGGTGCAGCATGCAATCTTGGCAATATTTTACCTAGCAAGTGAATCTTAATTCATGCGTCCTGCCCTATATTAGTTCGTAGTAAATCTTTCATTCACTACAGCTCAACAATATGCAAGCTCTGTACAAGTCATCCATCAAACTGTTAACATTCTATTACAAACAGCAATAAATCCTTCAGCTCACTATTTCGCCCGAAGATTTCTTTAAAGATTTCAGATCGTCACAAGAATTTCGGATTCAATACTCCAATTACCTCCCCAGAAACAAAATTATGTTATGAATTGCGACGAACAACCAGACGTCGATATTTTTATCCCCACTTACGTAAATATCTCCATGTACCGAAGTAAACAGATAACATATCCACATATTGTATTAGGTAATATAGTGACAGTCGAGGAAGAGCAGTGGCGATTGTGTCTACTTGATTTCTATTGTTAACTATTTTTTGTTCAATTGAATGTTTCGACCAGTCACTTAAATAAAGCTAAATTCAAATTCAAATTCAAATATCCGACAGACTTCGTATGTTCTTGGTGATTAATTAATTCGTACAACCTCCGAAACAAAATTAAGAGTATGTCAAGCCAATAATAATACAATGCATATTATTTTCTTGGCTATTTCTTTTTCATTTTCGCAATTAATAAGTTGGTAGAAAAGGAATATGTTTAATGTTACATTGTTATCTAGACTGGTAGAAAATTTGCATGAGAAAATTGCAAAAGTTTGGCGAGGTGACGAAGAAAAATGTTGGATACTAATGTTGGATGTTATAATGTACATAGACCACACCCTAATGTGTATAAAATCACTTGGAAGAATAGTTAATAGAAAAGTAGCGTATTGTTAGACATGGGAAAGATAAGTTAGTTGAGAATACTAAATATTAAAGGAGCAATTGCATGGGTTAAATTAGACAGATAAATGTTGTGGTTATTACCTAATTTGGTCTATAAAAATGTTGCTCACGTCGCGTCTAATTTTCTTGTGCTGTGTTTCGCAGGCTAAGTAAAATGGGTAGCTGTTCATCTTGTGCATGTAACAACAACATCTACATAGTTGAACTTTCGACGGGACGTCTTGTAAGAAGACAGAAATTAAGGCTCGGTTTTGTTGCAGAGTTAACTGCAACAATAAGTCATACTAACGAAAACCCTCGGTGGCTGTCTTTCCATTCTTTTCATATAATAGAACGGTAATCATTGTCTACTTGTAGAATATCATTAAATTATGCTACCAGGGTGAGTCTATATTATTTTAAATTAAATATATGACAGCACTAGTAGACTGAGAACAGAAAAGTGTGATAGTATATTACATTAATTTATTTATGTAAGTATACGAATAGGCTTGGCATTGACATTGCAGAAAATGAAGGATATATAATGTTGAAAAGACATTAACAAGAATACAGCAAGAGTAGGTATGTTATCAGCACCAGTTCTTCTGACGAAGATTGTCCTGTCTCATCTGTGTGTGATAAAGTTCAGACTTTTCTTCACTTTGTGTATCTGTAAACGTTTAGGCGACTAATAGCAAAGCAGTTAAGTGAGTTAGCAGTTGCTTGGATTCGTTTTATAAATGCAAACTACAAATTTGCTGATAGTGGCTGGTAGTGAAAAGTGTTCCCACCATGATCGTTGAAAAATTGCTACTACATTTTCCTCTCATCTCTTCTGTTCTCATCTCACTTTCTTTCTTGAATTCTTATATCATCCCACATGGAGAATGGATTAGAGCATTAGCGAATCATTAATTTTTCTATTAGAGATATTTATATACACAGTATAACATGTAGCATCTATAAAATTAAAGTCGAAACAAGAAAAAAAATCTTATAAGAAGATAGTGTTTGGACTCTTGCCAATAAAACATGCACAGAAATCGAATTGCACAGATGAAAATACATTTGGAGGCAGGAACGGGTATTTAATCACTCAGGTTAGCATTGACATTATTGCTGTTGTAAAAGAGAGGAAAAGAAATGGACATTGTTCACTTTGGGTCGAGTTTTTTTTAAATATGACTACAATTAACTATATATGAGAGAACATGTGTGCATGTGAGTCTTCTACTAAAAGATGCACTTGCACATAATATTTTCCTTGTATGTTGAACAATTGCATTAGCTGCACCCTTGTAGTTGCTTTAGTGCAAAAACGTTTTTACTTTGTGCTAACACCAGAGAAAAATCAATTGAAGGTTTTAAAAACGTCACTATTACGTAAATACACGAAACGATGCATTCATTACTTATTGTTTTACTCTACTATTATAGTCCGGTAAGTATAGGCAATAATAAATGGAAAAAGTGTTTCCTTGCGTGTTGCACTAATGCATGGAGGAGTAGATGAATTACTTTTAATGCTGATGTTAAGCCTAAGGTATCCAGACATTAAAAACTGTTAGCTGATTTTAAGACATGTATATGCAAGTAGTAAAGTATAGTAAAATGCCAGATCAGATAATATGGCTTTGTGCTTCGCAACATGCAGAATAGTAGAAAGGAGAAAATTTTTACCTTTGGCTACCGTGAGAAATGAAGAATGAACAAGTCTCCTGGGATGGAAAACAAGAAAAATTCGCAATGAGAAATAAATTCTCCTCAGCTCACGTTCATTTTATTGGCATTGGCTCAGGACAGGGCAAGACATGTCAGCCCAGGACAACCACACTCACGTTCCTGCTCAAAAGTGCATGGAAACTGCTTTTTCTTCACAAATCCCATTTCGTCTTACCCACTCCATACGTATAAATAAATACACTTATCGCTTTTCTATCTATGAGACGATCATCATCATCGTGTCTCCTAAAAAACACAATTGCTTACCGATAATTAAAGGAGCATCGTAAAATCTCAAACTAACAATCATTATGCTTACTGGTTTTCGTTCTGAATAACATCCACATTAGAATAGCCAAGATTTCTCCCACCGTTGTTATTCTTGTTCTTATTTTTAGTATCCACATAAGGAAAAAATGTATTTTTGCATAATTAGGTAGCGTTAACAATTATGTTAAATTATAATAATGATGATATTATGATGAAAGATGACAATTTTAATCATTCAACCTCAATGATTAGTATTTTTAGTATAATAATCATGTACTATCAATGAAATTGAATTTTCTAAGATTATAAATGACAATTTATATTTTCCTAAGACTATATTTACAGTTAACAGGAAGGTAATTATAATTTTCTACGCAGATTGATAATTACAGATCAATTTTCTACACTGCACTGTAGGCAATACTCTTTGACTCATGTACATTAGTGATGTATAATAGTAATAGAGAAACAATGATGCTGATTAGTACACATAAATAAAGTCTAGCTAAAAGAAAAATAAATGAATATAATTGTGCTTGTGTAAATCAAACTGAATTAGCATCAAATGAAAACAAGGCTCCTTAATAAACTGCTAATAAAGAAAGTTATTGTGTGTGTCAGTTCAGGTCTGGTTGACCAAGAAGTGTATTAATTACAACAAATGGTGGAAGTATAAGTATCTTGAAGAGTCGTTAGTGGTGTTTATAGAGTGTCACGCATAGTAGTTGGCATTTAGTTTGATATTTTCCGTAACAGTCACACTAGTTATGATAATGAGTATGAATTGATCAGGTATAGAGTGGTGGAGAGAGAGAGAGAGAGAGAGAGACAGAGAGAACCGAAGATAAAATCGAGTCGTGGGAAGTTTTGAAAAAAAATATCGCAAATTGATGTCACATTGAATTAAGAAGCTGAGAGAGGAGATTGAGATGAGAGTAGAAGTTGAAAGTTGAGAAACTTGAGATGATTTCGTTTCTCTATATCCACATCCTCTATCTCTATTACTCTGTAATAAGAAATACATTGTAGGATTAAATTGTGAGTGAGTGACAGCTTTCATAGCACTTGACTGTATTAGAGTGTCAGATCAATAATACTATACTCTTTGGCTGTATACTATTATGTGTAGGTATTTTATAAGATAACTTGCGTGTGTGTGTGGATTTCCTATTCAAGTTTAAGTAGTCGTGGTAGATATCTAGTTTATTTAATGTTCCGATCTATTGTAAATAAATATTCCTCTACATTGTCTCACAGAGATTTTTCTCAATTTACAATGCACACTAGAGACAGGGAAGGGTAAGACAGACTCGGTTGCTGCTGAGCAAGATCCTCTCTCTCTCTCTCTCTCTCTCTCTCATTTCATTGTGTACATAGTGCTTCGTTCCTTCGTTAGTGTGACATGGAGCGAAAACAAGGAGAACTTGCTCAAGCACTTGTTTTTCGCAAATTTTTACATAGGCCTGTTATAAAAATCATCGGCAAATGGAAAAGATTTTTATGAAGATATTATCTTCACACCTCTCTGTGGGAGACAAGAGACAAATTAGGTTCACAAGGTGCTTTCAGTCTTTCAAGTCGCCCTTTGTAGAAAAACTGGATTTGCCTTCGTGGAAACGCAAATGGAAACTACGTGAGAGTCTCCCTATCCTCATCAGTCTAACTGAATTTGTTACACATTATTATTTTTCCATGTTAAGCTGTCTCGTCAAAGAATAAATATTCCGCTCCACTTGATCCTTTCCTGATAGACGCAAAATTATTCTCCAAAACATTACAGCACCTAATTATTTATGCGACAAATAGTTTAAAGACCAGACAACTGCTTCTCCGCCACTATCTCCCCAATTTGTATTCAGGGGACGCTATCTCAAATAGCCACGCACTCACTGACGATATTTTAGTATCTTCCGTATCAACTAAATTGGATGCTTTCTTGGCCTTACCTATTCTATAGCCTCGTGTCCATCTTTTCCTCAAAATCAACTTTTCCATTGCTTATCTTTAATCCTTAATAATAAAAGATAATAATATTCAAAATCATATGTCGGTTCTTGCTTAGTATGGTTCGAATGTCAATTAAATAAATAACGTGCTCTTCAAAAATGATATCCAGTAATGATATCAGATTGTCGGAATAAATTTTCATCCAGAAAACTGTATCAAGTTTGTTCGCATGCAAAAAACCAAGAAGCTACTTTATTATCACTGCTTTTCTACTCTACTATATTTATTAGCAATCCATTTGTCTACAAAGTACATTTTTCCTGTTTATCGGTAGTCTAACAAATACGTAATTTGTTAATGATAGATGTTTTTCTATTGGCAGAAAAATTCTTATTTTTAAACACGGTAAGTAATTTGCAGCTGATAAATGTTCAACTATCTGTTAGTGGAAAAATTAATTATTTATTACTCTAAGTTGCTTCTGCCTTCTGTCTGATCATCATGAGTTATATGTTGTTCATCGTCCGATAGTCTTCCTTCGTCATATAAGACGAACGCAATAAATCTAAAGCCCAATTAAAATGCAAATCCCTCAATATATATAATTATTGTTCTTAACATATACTTAGCTATGTGCTAAGAGTGTTTTATCTTGTGAACAATCATGAATTCTGAAAACAATAAAAAATATTCGCTTAGAACTGTCAAAGGGAAGGTGTGGTTAAGAAGGGAGAGTACATAAGCAACATTTTCCTATAAATATAAATGTGTCAAAAGACAAACACAAATATTTACTTCATTTTCTGATTTGGTGATTTGTCATATTTGCATCGTGTTAAAAGTATTTTTGTATCGAGTTTTTTTCACTTTTCAATGATGTATAGATGCTTTCGGGAAATCATGCACCAGCCTTAGCAAAGGCTTAATATATTATAAGGAATTGCATAAAAATTCAAGTTTATAATTGAAGAGGATGATTTACGTCCATATCCGTCCATGATCCATTCACAAATGAGTTGGAGAAGAAGAAGAAGCAATTATTGCGTAACGAATGGTCAGAAGAGATTGGAGTCTGTGAGAAAAGGACAAAATGAGACAAGACAGGAATAAAGTGTATGGGAAAGGAGTTGGGAAGATGTTACATTAGGAGAGCAGATGGCTTATTTACCCTTGTCATGCTAAGTTACGTAGAAACAAGAGCTAAATAGTTAATGCTATTCATCATTGCGTATCTATCTACCTGTGTGTGTGTGTGAGTGTGTGTATTAGGAGATTAGGTGGTAGCAGCCTGCACTTATAGGCATAGGTACTTGTACATCTTTTTTTCGTGAATAAAAATAAAAACCTCTATCAATCATTAAGTTGATTTGCACTAGTGGAATCGGTTAGGCTGCCTGGGATCTGATACTTCTTCGCTAATGTAATAATATAATGTACCGCTCGTAAAAATCACTTGAAAATCTGCTAACTAAAAGATAAGGATGGAGAAAAAGATTTTCCCACGCTGCAGCAAGCAGAAAAGAGCGCTGGAGCCACTTATTACTTAGATTACATTAACATCCCAAGAAACTACTACTGCATTACATAAATATAGGAGGCAGGTACATGTACATAATTTCGGATGCAAACTTTACTTAACACATTCACACAGTAGCAACTACAAGACAATAACAACATGCAACCTATTGTTTAACTTCATCTCATGTAAATTAAGCTGGAGAAATGAAGTGAACTGATTGTAAGTTGAAAACATTGTCAGCTGACGCTCCTCGCCTAATGAAATCTCTAATCAATTCCTTTTCCTACCAATTTAGACTAAGTACTCTGGTTAGCTAGCTGCCTTTTCTATTATAAAAACTAAATAATCGCTACAAATACGGAATAAATAAATGAAAAACTCTGTAAAAGAGCAAAAACTATTAGGAAAATTGTGAATTGTCTACCTGCGACTCCTAAATAACATTTTATTGGCTCGAAACTCTAGGAATTGATCTCGTGTAGTGTAATGATGATACAATTTAGAAGACGGTGGAGGAAAACGAGATCCTCTTTCCCCTTTGATATTAATTGAAATTGAGAAAAGGTGATAGAAATAGTACAGGAGATTAAACAAGGTAATAAACTATGCTGCACATTTCATCTTTTCTTTTCTTCCAACAAATAAACTGTACAGATGATACAATGAAATTTTTATCTTGATGATACACATAAATATTATACCATTGTTTGCTCTCATGTAAAAGAGAGTTACCGAATTAAATTTTATTATGTGGATCTAGTCTACTGGTTTCCTCTCTCTCTCTCTCTGTCTCGAGATCTCCTTCATTTGCATTTGCATGACTTTGTCTTTGTTTTGATTTTGTTCTTCAGAAGTCTTGATGATCTTGATCTTGATTTGGTAATGGCAATGGCAATCCTCCTAATACGTTCAGTGGAGTTCATTTACTTACATGGGCTGACGCAGAGCTGCTACCGAGTTACTTTTGTTGTTACTCGCTGACTGACTGACCGTCTGCATAGTTTACAGCAGAATTTCAATGGGAACTCCATTAACAATCTCTTTGACTCGTTTGACTTTGATAATAGCACATCTAAAACTAATATTATCTTCCACAATAGCCAATTTATGCTAAAAAGTCCATTGAAATTGTCAATAATAAATCAGAAGGAGAGCATTTTTTACGAAATCCCTTCACCAGTGGCATTTGTGACCGCAGACTTTCTGATTTTGTATGCAAGGCTGCTTTTGGAAAAGAGCAACCTGTTTCCTAATGGCAATCTGCAACTGTTTATTAATGGACAATTCAAATTTCAATAGTCTCTAATGCTAGTCTTCCATGCAATAAATATCAAAATATCCACCTGAAATAATCAATCAGCTAGCAGAATCTCAGTCGTTTCATTCAATTAATCTGTTATGGGAAGCCAACCACATCATTTATGTTCACCTCTCATCTAATTTATATGGAGACCACCTCCTACGGTCTCTCTCACATCATTTTCTGTGCCAGAGAGTGAAACCGATAGCTCTAACTTCCCTTAACTCCTATCCACTTACCCATTAAATAATTACAATTTGTTGCAAAATGTAAAAATCCTCCTGCAAATTAAATCATAAATATTCGGGATTTTTTCGCGGATCCTTAAATACCCGGATTTTTTCGAAAAATATAAATAAGATCTAACAATAAATACTAATTGGAAGTACCTGTTATGTTAACCAATGATGATTAGCTAGTGGCAATAGTTACCTACCACAGATCAATAAAATTAGATTTATACCTTCATCTTCCCTGCAGACAAAACAAAACATAAAACAATTTATGCTACTAAAAATGACATTTACATATGTAACAAAAGTATAAACTAGCCATTGACCATTGAAAAAATCTTTTACTCCTTATAGAGTTGAATTTCTTTAAAAATCTTTGTTACACAATGGAAACAATCAGAGATGCATTGTTACTGGTTATATAGTAAGGTTAGGCTGTATGTTGGCATAACGCGAGCAGCCGTGTGCTTTGACTTCAGACAAGAGATCATGTCATCATGTGGGTAGGGTCCTGTCCTCAAAAGCAAAGATCCTATCTCACATTTATCAAAAGAAAGTGCAGTTGCAGTCTGTTTTCCCACGGAGTTCATGCTCAAGAGTTCAATTCTGGTTCAGTTGCCGGTTGTGTGCTTGCACAAGGCCCGACTTACTTCTTCTGTGTCCTTTACCTTTATCTTAAGTTACGACGAACGTTCTCCACTGTGGCACACAGTTCAATAAGGGGCTAAAGACCCATAAAAGTCTGTTCTATATCTTTCAACTCTAATCTAAAGTACACATAGCATTAGATGCACACACGAATCCCTTATCTTTTCCCTACCAGACTATAAGATCACAATGTACCGTTGACATAATAAGGTTCAAGGGGTGCAATGGGGAAGCAAACTAAATCAAACCACCACCACCACCACCACTAGCATTGCACCATACCATAGATATATATAACAAAAATGACAATCTGGAAAGGAAAATTATCATCCGTAAGTAAAGTAATGTATAGTAAATGGATTCTTTTCCGGGACGGAGCTTATTGTATAGCACTTTCCTTATATTTACATATTAATAGATATAGAAAATTGCTTTTCTAAGGATTTACTCTCCCTACACATCATATTTTACGGACACACGAACAAAACATCAGAAAAGCATGAGTAATGCCTTCAGTATACACTTATATATTTCGTGTACAGTATTAAGTTGCTTACTGATGCATAAGTAATTGTGCTTCTATTTATATTTACACTGGGTATGACTCATAAATAGAGATACACGCATAGTTTCTTGAAGTAAGGCATGCTTTGGACTGACGTGGCCTAGCCTCTATGTTTATCATATTTACATAACACAGTTTTAGGCACCAATTTGACAGTTTATGCCCAGATTATCACATCTGATCTGATTACTTTACTTACGTTCATATAAATGTTTTAAACAATATATTTACTGAATTACATGCTTTTACAGATGTTCCACCAGCAACCTGCAATTACTCACAATATTATCCTCTCAAACTGTAATGTGTTAATCTAGAGAAAGAAAAGTGTTTTTATTTCGGAGAAAGAGAAAATTCGTATTTTAGAAAGTGATTTTCAGTGGCGGATAAAATGATGTGTCTCTGAGAAAGATTTGATGGGATTGCGAGATGGTAGGTAGGAACTATTAGTGGCCATATATGGGAATGTAAATCTGAGAGAGAAGAGTAGGAAAAGCTGTTTTTATAGGAAAGAGCGGAGCAGGGAGTACTGAGTAGTAGTAGCTACGTAGTAGTAAAGTAAGAAGCAAGTGTGTAGCAGGTGGTGGTGTGAAACGTGGGAAATTCTGGACAAGACCTTTTCCCACGCATTCCTCCACACAGTCTGCCTGCCAGCCTGCCTGCCACAAACAACCACACATTCAACAGTCGCCTTTTTTATTCGCTTTTACCAACGAATTCAATGCTACTACCACTCTTACTTGTTTACTACTACGTACTTACTACTACTGGCTAATAATGCAATGCAAGGAGTCTCATGCCGAAGGACGTATTCACCTATAGCTATATATGAGCATGCATATTATTATTAATCAGATAGATAGATGCCACAAGTATAAACATCTAGCAGTTCCTAAACACTCTACACATATATAACGCATTATATTTAAGTGCTACTATAGGGAATCTAAAACTAACCCTATTTCACTGGATCTTCTTATTAGTGCCGCATGTAGGCAGAACGCTTATTGTAGCATAACGTAAACTCAACCTGACTGAACCAGGAACTTTTTCTGCATAATTGTGCCTAGAAGCGTAACTGGCTAATATGTAACCTAATGTAGTACAAGAACAAACAGTTCCCTAACTCGCATTTTACATTTTAATGCAACCGACTCCCCTTTTTTCTCTTACATCTCATTCTTAATGAGACTTTCGACTATTATTATATATAGTCACTAAATACGAACATGGATTAAGTAGTGCGTAGGACATGTGGCACCCTACTTACTTACATCCACACATACCATAAGATTCTATAGAATTCGGGACTTTTTTTTATCTACGTGTATATCTCTCTCTTAAGATTCCAATTGACCTACATAAGTACCCACTTCATATAATAATAAGTCAAGTTTTCTGATCCCTATTCTTATATACACTTTAGTCTCCTAATTTGACTAGCGTATAAACACCCGCACCCGAAATTACAGAAGACCATCTCAGTTCTCAACACTTTCCTCCACTGACTCACTAAATAAAAATGACATCATAATGTAATAAGCAAGCAGATAATTACTTTTATTTATTATTTTTATTTAAGTTAGGTACTGCTGTATTAAAATAGTTATTCCAATAAATATTGCATGGAACAATTACATCAGATAAATATTACTGTTATGGGTTCGTGATTGTTAGTGATAATTTGGTTGATAAAAAACAGTTTTTTAAATGTTAATGTGGATTCATGCTGGAATAATGTCGGGAAAAGTTTTTACGGGGGTTTTTTCAGTCATCAGTACACAAAATTATACGGGCTACGGGCTGAATGAGATTAGCCTACCTAGGAATAATTGACATGCGGTATCATTCTATATATTAACTATTCTACTACCATGATTCTCTTTTCTTATGACATCGAAAATAATTTGAGCTGGATAAGTAATGTAGTTATGTTTGCACAAAGAGCAAAATTGGCATGCGCATTGAAATTACGGATGGAAAATGCTATTATTTCCAAGAATCTTGTTGATTTAACCATTACTAATATCACTATATCATTTTCGATGACGATATTACGGTTCTGATTGTGATTTTAAGGGGATGTTCGAATTCAAA
>JABASI010004146.1:0-14652 GCA_019776505.1 Tomocerus nigrus | reverse complement strand
TCCAACTGGAGTGGAGTGAAGGAAACCAGTGGCCCTGATTGTCAGCTATAATGTGCACGGAACAAGCAAGTCTACGAATAATCATGCTATAACCAAACTAAATCAGGCAAGAAGAACGAAAAAATAACACACCTAACAAAGTAGCCATCAAACATTTCAAACTTTTACCCACATCCCTCAGCATAGTCGCCTACATTTAATTAAACTTCTTTACAGAACAATTATATTATTTCGAGCACTTATCAAAGTCACACAGAGCATTATTACAGTCAGGAGAAATAGATAAATACATGCATTATCAAAGGGAACAGGAGCCAGGTCCGTGAAAGACGCTAAGAATTCTGGCGTCACATCCACTTGTCTTTTCAGTATGGGGTACATGATTAACATGCTATTGCTAATCGTATAACTTTCTTTAAATTAGATTGCATGAGCAGATAAATAATAAAACTGGCTTGGCTTGCTGGAAAAATCCTACAAAAAGGATTAAAACCTCTTAAAACTATGTATTTCGTTCACTCTTGGCAAATCTTCACCTTAAACTACTCTACACTCTAACTATTGCCATTTTATTAGCTAGTTATAACTTACACGTCCTGTTTACTTTAACCAATCTCACAGAAATAATTAGGAATCTGATTACCCATCTGTGCTTTGCAAAATAGACGCACTCATTTTCTATATTCTAAATAGTACGATGTATAGGAATCTAATGCAATTCTTATTCTATTATATTTATTGCAAATATGTATCAGGTAGTACTACTACTTTACCTGTCTAAATCTAAAAGTACCTATCTGTTTACTACTCTACTACCGACTACATTATTGAAGTTTCTTTTATAGAGTCATGTGGTACCTAATACACGTAACGTATAGCTGTAACTTGTTTTTACTACAGAGGCCATTGCGAATGCAAATAACCACAATAAGAAAAGCCATAAAACATTTTTATAAATAACAACCATTTATTTTACTTAGATTAGTAGGTAAGCTAAAGCTACTTTTCTAGGTACTTTGTGTATATTAGAAGTGCAAATGCTAACTTTCATCACGTAGACACTCACAACTGGAGTTCATATTTAATTAGAAACGGAAATGACATCTATGTAAAGTTTAAAGTTTTCATTTCGTAGTAAAATACGACTTGTAGTTGTGTGTAGCGTCTTTCACTCAGAAGTAGAATATTTTTTATTGGGCAAAACTAATGTTATAACCCAATTACGTGCCTTGTATAGACACCTGTTAAGTGTACGTACAATTATATTGATAAGAAGTTAGCCAAGCCAATAGTTACGTTTAGTATCTAGCATATGAACGCCCAGGGAATGCTAATGAGATGTGCAAAGTTGCTGGAAGAGAAGATACGCTCACATCATCCCAGCCAGCCAGCTAAGCTAACTTACATTGTTGGCTAGGCTAACACTCTCAACGATTGTTTAGAATGAACATCTCTTTCATTAGGAAATGCCGTATGTTCGGCTTTAGTGAACTCAGCTCAGAGAGGTAGTTATAGTGTCTCATTTTTTTACTTGAAAAGAGTTATGGAAGCCTTTTCAGGAATTACTTTGCTTTATTCATTTTCAATGGACTTGTAAAATACACAAATTGATAGTCGGTTCCCTATATTACAGGCTAACCGTATACTGTCCCCATTATCCTATACACAATTGCTTTATGAAGTGTGAGAAATAGATCAACTTTGACAATATTTTACTTGCAAATTACACCACTAATACACAACGATACAAATTGCAGGAATAAAGTACATTGCTAACGTAAATGATAACCGCACATTATTTGATATATTTATCCAGTTACTCATCATAAATATTGATGGAGCCACTATTAAAATACATAGCAGATATATTTATTCGCTAATTTTTGATTCCATAAGCCATAAGATATCTATAAAGAATAATAAGGTACTCATATAACTGGTCAGATATATTTGTCTCTCAGTGAGCAGTGCTAATAATCCATTATGATCTACCTTAATTGTTTTAATCTAGTTTTTCAGCTGAAGAGAAAGGATTTTTGTTAAAATCGGATACGCTGTAAAAAATGGAGATGGTAAAAGACACGTCATATAATTTGAAATGTTGAAGAATGAAGGAAAACCTCACAAGATCATCAGTCCTCTACTCAGAATCTGAATAGTCCGACAAAACCACAGAAAAGTCAAACTTGAAACCAGATCCACCAAAACGAGCATGTAACGAAACCAAAGTTTGAAGCACATTAAAATGAAACCCAAGTCTTAGCTTACAAGATTGTGATGCAAGGGATGTGTGTGTAGAATGTACTAGAACTGAGTGCATAATATTCTAAGACAAATTTTACCCTTCATCCATACTATTGACATTTATCAAGAAACTATTAGGTGGGTAGCAAGAATTGTATAATATTATAAGTATAATAAGTACTACGTGAACATGTATATAGTCAGATGAGATCGGAAGCTTATTCCCTTGTGAATAGCTATCAGAAGGATTTTGGTTTAAAAATTTCAGTTTGAAAAATCCAGTCTTTCGTTTGTACAAATTGGGCGTGTTTGGTAAACCTTTCCCACAATAATTCTCTTACGTCAATTTGAGTTTTGTTGGATTGCATTAATAGTTGAAGACTGTGTGTGGATGTGTGGAGATGCGTCTTTTCCGTACAAGTCACACGCTCAAACAATCACATCTGTGGAAAACGTAACCCTTTGGTTACAACTACATCATCACATCCAATTTTCTCTCATCTCCAACTCTTTGCGAGTGGAGGAAACTAAACCAATGAGCAAATGTTTGATTGTAGGTTGAGTGAGCGGGTGCACATGTCTAAAAAACTTATTTCTGTAGAGGCAAAGTTGTTAAGAAGACGTAGCAGTCAGTAGTGTGGATTTCTCTTGCTATATTCACGACTGAGAAATTTAAACCTAAATCTTCGACAGTTTCTCGCTCCTTCTCCAAACAGATGCTTGTGAGAAAGATTTGGAGGAGAAGGATCTAGCCAGCACAGAGATTTTTGGTTTGCTTGTCGAATGCAAACTAGTTAAGCTAGAAGAGTATAGCTAGGAAAAACTGTTTGTAAGACCACCTATTGATATGCATACGTATGAATCTTGCATTCGCATACAGTAAACACCACTAACTTTTCGACAGTAAGTTCAAGAGCAACATTAAAACAGAGTATTATATAATGTGCGTGTAGTTGAGTAGCACAAAGTATATATCCTTAGATACATATTCATTTCTCGCAAAAAACACGAACTTACTTATAATCCACGTGTGTGAAGAAGAAAGTCTCGGGAAATCTATTTCAGCTAAATTAAGATGCATCTGAAAGGCAAAGAGGAAATCAGGCTGTAATCCTATCCACAAAGTATCTTGCAGAATAAGCCACTACATAGTTAATGCTAACATTAAATCCTCATAAATTTTTATAGACAAAAAAAGATCGGAAAGAAAAAATCCACATAGTCCCGTTTTCCACTCTACATACGACATACCTAGTCAACATTACCTAATACGACTCTTCACTTAGCCCCTAATTTATTTCCTTTCTGAAAAATGAGATTTAAAGCCAGAGTATTTAATAACTGTTAATAAAAGGAGCTCAAAAATCCAGAAATATTATATGCAGAATACAGAAACTATAGCAGATCTAATCTGCGTATGTAATATGTGAACAGAAAACTCGTAATCTGTTTTGAAAAATGATTCGACCTCACAGATGGAACGTAAATCAATTTGTCTACCCAATCAAATCAAATCAAACTCAAGTTTATACATGAGCAATTTTTTTCGCCACTACTGAGTTGAACTCATGCATTATTTATCTATTTATTCATTCATTCGGCATTTGTTTTGTTCTCATAGCCATCCGATCCTCAAACTACACTATATCACATGTGAAAAGAGAAAAATGATAAAGAATGAAGGTGTTGTTTGTTAAGGCCGGAGCATCTCTTCGTCTAGTTTCCTTATGTTATTATTGTGAGCAGAGATTCCCGGAGAGCTGTAATTTGTAAAGTAATGTATGGCCCTAAGGAGTCAAACAGCACAGCAAAACCAAATAGAACAGAAGACTCAAAACTATACACACACACACACACACACAGACAAAGATACATTTATAACGCTCATTGTCTATATATCTCTAAAGAGATTACATTATAGAAGTCTAGACTTGAATCTTGACTGCACTAAACTACATTGACTATCTTTATGATGCACTAACAATGCCACACTACACACGAAGCGCTATAATAATAAGGAGATACCCCTCTCTCTCTTTGCATCTAACTAACATAACATACGGCAACTTGCACATAATGATAAGAGAAGAATATAACAAGGCTCTCTATTCTTTCTTTACTCAACAACTTGCAAATAGACATTCCCACCCAGAAAATCTAATCATGATTGTTTACTATGCCCGGCGCCTTAACCAACTCAACTGGCCGATTAACAGCATCTACTAGTTCAAGTGTTAAACTTTGTTAGCGTCTCAAGTCCTTATTGGTCAAAACTAATGAACAGCTTATGGACATTAGTAATCCACTCTTTCTCTACTATAGTAGTAGTCACTGAATAAATTCACGGCAGAGCCACACTTATTCTCTAGGCTACTGGACAGGCTTCACCAGATACACATTCAACTACTACTGCTCCTACTTATTCTTAATAATATTCATAATGATAAATACACACATTTCACCCTACACCATCATTAACTTTGTCAATATTTTACGAATATCAAGTCTTGAAGGCTACACAACACAATTTTGTAAGTATTATAGAGCAGATACGTAGTTTTCATCATTTGCTACACATCTATATGGAATATAAAGGATTTTAGAAACTATATAGACGTCAGAACGCAATGGTCAAGGCATGTAATAAGGATATTAGTATTTCATCTCCACACCTTGTCCTAATAAACTGAGCGTAATAAAGGCTAATAGTTTTCTTGAAATCAGGGAAAGAGTCAGCCAGTTTCCGCCCATTGCTCTTCACGAAATTTGATGTGATATATATGAGTGGTTGGTAGTTGGTGCTGCCATAGGAGTATCTTGTACTTAGTTTCTAGGCTCTAGTGTGGTCGAGGAAATTCATTATCATTAAGGCCATGCAGATTTCAATTCAGTTGACTTGAGTGACTGGCGAGATGAGAAAGGCTGCATAGGAGCTGAGTGATTTATGTACATATGGAGATGTACGTTAGCCATTAGCACCGCCAAGGCAAAAACAAAGTGATAGTTAAGAACACCAAAGAGTACTGTTTCGTGGCCTGCCTTTTTGCTGGAACGATATAAGGTAGGGAAAGAGTGGTGGAAGATATTATGGATGAACCTGGAGGCTCTACAAATATTTATGTCCAGAATCATTTTCATCTCAGATCCTTTAATCATTTAGCCCCTTTTAACGGAATCACCTGACGTGCGGAAATCTGTAGACTTTCTTTTAATTACGGATTAACACTCCGGCTCTCTACACACTCTTCCATCCTCATTTACATATTTCTTTTGTCTGCCTTTGTCTACTTTATTCAATATACGCTCCTTGAGCCATCCACAATTACTACTTTCAGCAAAGAACATACTAGAGGCTTAACTTGTATTCGTTTTATTAGACCCATTTGTAGTACCAACTTCCTTGCATGTTCAATCCTCTAATTTCCACGATTCTGAATTAGAATATTTACTAAAGAAACCTAACTACCTACCTTTGCATCTACTTAGCAACCTTTGGGTACCTACCTAACTAAATAATCCATTTCATCGACTCACGTTGGCACTAATATATTCCGTGTTTATTCTCCATTACTTTATTACTTCTATCTAATATAAATAAAGCCCCTACGCTTTTCATCAATGTCTATGCATATTATACGATGTAGGTCGATTCGCGTTATAAACTATCTTTTTACCTGTAGGCAGGTAATGTGAACAACGGAATCCTTATTTAATATCAGTAATAAGCACTGATAGCTATAGAAAAATAAAAAATAGCCTTGCACGGAGAAGATGTACGTTCTCACAATTCAAATATTATGGCTACTAGTACAGCTTATCCGACGAAAGTCAGCTAGTGACAGATGGCTACCCTGCAATATCCCTCTATTATTCAATCCTTCTTCCTTCTCACACCAAATCATCAAACAAAACCCGCCTGGACAGACAGACCGGCTCAACTATAAGCAGCATGCCACCAGAAGACAGAAGGGAAGCACAGTTACACTATGTCATGTATATGTACCTACTAAATATTATCATTTTATAACACAATACAGTACATCACGTAGACAGTGTTGCATATGGATTCAATGGATCATGCATAAACTTTTACTACTGAAAATCATCATAGTACTATTTTGATGCATTATTTTGTGCACGATTTGTAACATCAATATTCATCACTAATTAATAAGTTGGTATATGTACACGAACTTCTTTACAAATCCAATCGATTCATTTAATCACAGCTAAGCAAATCTTACATGAAAAAATCTGATAGCATAATTGATTGGGAATTATTTTTGATATTAATTTTAAATTGGTGTGCGTAGAAATAATATTATTATATTATATTAATGAATAGTTTTGACTCATTCTCAAGAAAAACTACATTAAAGTTGACATAATTTAACTTACTGCAAAGTTTTATCAAGATTTTCTTGTTAGCTAGCACTTTGAGTTAATATAGGTATGTATATATGTACTAGAACTCTAGGATAGTTAAAAATTCTTTTGCTCATACATTGGGCAAGTTGTTAATTCATATTATGACATTTTAGGTAGAATAGCAAAGGTATTAAAGAATGATGGTGATGAGTGTAGTGGATATGCGGCATGAAAAAACGATCGTGGAATGCTTTATCCCGTTGCTCCAAAGACTGATTGAACCATTAGTCACAAAATTCATTTAAAGAGAAACTACTTGACAGATTCCAAATAATGGATGTATTTGGACATAAAAAATATTTCTGAATGCAGTAGATATAGTACAGCTAGAGGAATATGACAAAAGTCTGTGACGTGTCATCCTTCTGCGTAATGAATATACATGCACGTAGGTACTTATAATATTTTGCTGCAAACAATTGCACGTAATTTGCTATCTTTGCTCAAGTTGGAATACTTACGATTTATGACATACATTAGACATGATGACGATTTCATTTTGTCTTATTTTTTGTTACGCCTCTAACATTTTTCCTTACGTTATGTTCCTGCGTTACATTACATTAGTTTTAGCTTTAGGTATTGCAAATTACCGTGTAGTTGTATACTCAGATGTACATGCAAAGCACGGGAACAAAACGCTATGTTTATATGAGCCAAGGAAGCATGAACACCAATTTCATACACACACAGCTACTCCTTCTTATTGTTCAAGTTAAATATTTTCGTGTAAGAAATATTATGAAAACTAAAACAATAGTTAAGGCATAAAGGGTTGCTTATGAATATTGACAGAGAGAAGGCTTAATAACTCTATGTGGGCCTATATTACTAACTTTTTTTTACTTAATGTGCAAAGGGTTCTATTTAGTTACCTAACCTAGAATTCATTACTACTCTCAACATCCACTAATTTTAAGTAACCCAAACTACGTAGGTGTTGTCTATTTTCCTCAAAACAACAAAATATAATGGCTACTCCACGATCTATTCATGTTTTAATGTGCTCAGACTAAGAAATCCTAAAAGAAAACATGATATTCCTATGTAAGCAAAACTAAATGCAATCACAACGAAATAAATCCAGTAATATCTAGAATTTTCATTCCTCATTCAATTCACATTAGTTTCAGAATCGCTCTTGCACAGGGAAAAG
Organism: Tomocerus nigrus; assembly: GCA_019776505.1. Taxonomy (NCBI): domain Eukaryota; kingdom Metazoa; phylum Arthropoda; class Collembola; order Entomobryomorpha; family Tomoceridae; genus Tomocerus; species Tomocerus nigrus. Next base: position 6,824 of record JABASI010004146.1, on the reverse strand, counting down.
GTGTGTTACACTCCGATGTTTTACTTCTACTCTACTATTATGTCATAAACAATGGCAGACCAAGCCTGATAGTAAAGTAAATAATAAATTGAATAAGCTTTATGCTCTGTCTGAACTCAACTGTAGGAACCTATTAGAATAAGTAGCAAAATTCCCTCGTTGTTGTTGTCATATTATTTATGTACACATCTACAGATACAATTCCATACTACTATGTAATTATCCGGCCACATTTTAAGCTATTGGATAAAGCGCACTTAAAACAATCTCTACTAAACTAACCATGCCCAATTACCTAGTAGGTATTAAAAATAAAGACTAAATGCTCAGAATTTCTTATTATTGGTCAAGCTGGCAAGAGATAAGATGTAGACAGGCATGAAATTTTCTATAGTATGAGCATGCAGAAAGCACCACTTTAATTCGTTACAATAATACTTTAATTAGCCGAAAACATCAATTTCTACGATATTCTAAATAAAATTTCGTAAAAGATTTTAAGCTACACATCGGTGACGAAATTTTTACATATCTGTAACCACAATTAAATCAGGAAATTAGCAAATGCAGATATTTTTTATTATAAAACTCCGAAATTAAAATATATTAGAATAAATTAGGGGGAAGAATCTGAATTTCACGGAAACAAAAAGGTTCGTGTTTATTTATTTGCCTCTGACATTATCAGTCACGTCAAACAAAGTGAGGGGAGCATAAATAGTTTGTGTATCGCATCATCCTACCTTGTTGCACTAAATGACCACCTTGAATTACAAACAGGGTGCTTTTAATACTAGTACATGTGAGCTAAAGTATGAAACATTACAATAATTACAATCACTGCAATCATTTATCATTCAGTCACTACTAAAGTACGAGCTGTATACGCTATAGTTACTTTTCCAACATCCTATTCATTGTACTAGACTGGATAATGCAAACAAAAAATTAAATTAAATTGTGTTAGGAGTATTTGCACGTCTAACTAACGATAAGTCCATCATTATGAGTGAGCCACGACGAATGTTTCTTACACAATGAATTCTGCTCTGAGCTGTACATAGTTAGTCATTATAATGAATACACACTTATAAAAATGTTTTCATAGCCTACTAGAGGAACTTATATTATAAAGTTGTTCTACCTGTATGAATATACTAGACCATATTAATAATGAAAATACTTCGTCTTTTCTGTTCGATCTGAAGGACATTCTGTATTGTCTCATGCTACATCACATCAGTTAGCTTTTCGATGAATTACAATTACTAATAACTTGATGTCCTATTACAACTATAATAATAGACTATAACAAGTTTGTAGTTATAATATCTGATAATACAATCCTACAATATTTGCTTACTAAACAACAAGTATATAATAAAATCAATACACAATATGCACTTACACTTTTTTCAGACTCACACACAGGTGTACTTTGTATTTAATTCGCAAATCCCTACTTAGAAATGGCATAAACTAATTGTAAGCCTTCCTAAACTTTTCCATTAGGTACTTATACGCTTAGTACTACTTGAATAGTATCTTTCCATAAGTACTATATAAGTAATTAGTAAAATCCTACTATCGTCTATTAACATTAAAGCATGACCAACAATTTTTCCTTTGTACTCTCTTGTTTCACGTCGGGGAAACTCATAATGATGAAGCTTAACTTTTGGCTGACCATGTTTACCAAACTTAAGCATTTAAAATTATATTCCTTAGGTCTTTGTTGATGAAAGAAAATATGAAATACAACATGTGTATGTTAGATTCGTTCTAATACTCTACATGTTACATTCAAGATGTAACTGACGCATAGGATGAGTCAACGGCAAATATAAAGGCTTCTTCAAAACTTCATCTCTGTTCTTTCTTCACCAGGTCAGCAAGGGTCACATCACGTGTTGTGTTGCATTGCATGCAAAACATCAATTGAACGAGAGTGAGTGAATGAATGTAATGGAATATAATAAAATAGCTAATCATCAACGGTTATAGTACATCAGACAATTGTAGTCAGTCAGTCAATCGTCTTACTATATTGGACTAGACTGGATTTGTAGATTTTATGAATGTGTGAAGAGGGCAAGTGGCAATGCCAAAGTATTTACTATCCTGTCAAAATTTTGATCGCTATTTTTTCTTGAACATGACTGTGAGCTAATGTTTCAACATTTGATATACTGGAATAATCTATAAGAAAAAGGTAATAAAGCTTATTAGTTCTCTGCAAGCAAAGAAACAATAAGTAGTGAGTCTAATTAGTTACAATAAGGTTGTATTACACTGTCGTAACTCTAGCAAATGAATTCTACATAGTTCTAAATGTCTTCTAATCGTAAATAATCGTTTGGACATTGTGTAGACACGTATGCAAAGCAATTTTCTTTCGACTTGGCCTCTGTCTTCACTTTCCATTAACACACACAGCGTCTTAAATATATTAAACTTCTCACAACTTAAGTGTAACTGCACTTGAATATAATAATCACATTATTATCTCACTTAGGAGTAGTGTTTAATAGAGCGAAAATTATGTGCTACCATTTGTACAATAATTACTGCTCTGTCATGTCCATCTGTTGTTGGCTAGTACAAATCCTTGAATTCATATACTAGGAATCTATATGGGAAGTGAAACAGTCAAAGTTCAATCTAATGGAAATGTACATCGTAGTATAAGTGTAGAAAAGAGCTAAAACCATGAGTGACGAGCTAGCCAAAGACAATAACCAACATAACCAATTCAAACCACATAACTCAACATTTCTCCATTTCCATTCCTCATTCGCATCTTTTTATTATTTCCCTACAGCTCTCCATTCTTTATCTATACAGACATCATGATTATCATTCATGATTCACATATTGTGTCATGTTATCTGATTCCTTATGATTTGAGTGAGAAAATATGAACGCAATGCAATTTCAGTCTTACGACTTATTTCAATGTTAAGCGGAATAAAGGATGATGGAGAGTTATTTGTATAATCATTTCAAGGCAAACCATAGACTAGAACATAGCAGGAGAGGACAAGCTAGTGATATTACACACTTAAATATTACTACACGTTATGTGCATGTACTTAGATAGGTAGACTATGAATTGGTTTGCGAACAATAAATAAGGTGCACTACTACCTACTGGATCTTTGCACAAAATTGAGTATGTAACTATATGGCTAGTGTGTTTGCTCATGTAAAAGCCAAGCCGCCACGAATCTCATTCTGATTACGTCACACTAACAATTCCCATTACAATTACACTAATTGTCTTTTCTTGGTTCACAAATTGTCTATCTGATGTGGTTATAGTATTCTGTTGTGAAGGAAGAGACAAGCATTTAACTACAAATCTATCCTTATGTATTCATCTACAATTTTTCTCTTGTAATACATGAAATATACTTCTTTTGAGTACACACATTACGTATTACAATGTATCCAAAGCATTATTGTACAGGCAATACTAGATATATACACTTTTTTATGTTCTTCACTGTGTATTAATGCATATATCTCCAGAGGAGTAATAATATAAGGAGCCAAGCCCGTCAGATTAAATTTTTTGCTCTAATCCATTAAATCATTGCAATACCCACACTACCACACTACATTACATTTGCTCCATTATTTGTACACACATACACATGTACTACAATAAGTGCACATACTCATGTACTGAAATATCCTTCAAATCTATCAAGCAACAATGCTTTGTATGGACTGGATACGCCATGTGAAACTCCAACAATGTACAAAACTCTCTCAAGTCTGTAAGCAATTATTTGCGGCTTCTGGAAGTAATGCACTGCAATTTAATACCTTCCTTCACTTCTCTTTTTCAATCCTACTGCCTGATCTGCTCTGGCTCCGGACTACTCCGCAGCACAAGGATAATGCTTCAACGTCAAAACTTCACCATTTGCTATACAGACATTACTATAACAAAAACTGTACGCATATAGCTACTAACTATACATACAATGCAGAGTTAAACTTTACTATACATACCATCCGGTAAACCATGCCCGAATAACGAAATAATTCTTCAACAATGGCAAAACAAAAGAGTGGAATTATTATTATAATCTAAAAGCATAACAGAAAACACGCTGCTGTGTGCGTAGCCATTATAAATATGCAGGTAGACTCATTTTACTACTCTCTATTCTCTATCTATACATACCTCTGTATTTTTAGATTTTAATGCATGTTAATTTAGCATGTATAATTTTAAGCTGTGTTTATAGTATGCTATACACTAGAACAATGATGAAATGCTTGCATCAAAATCAAAAGGCCTTCACTGAATTCATTAGTGAAGCAATTGGGTGGTTTACTACACGAATTATGTAACCTAACTATGTGAAAAATACTCTTGTATGCCATGCATGTTTATAACAAGGATAAGGAACCAATCAATACACAAAAGACGAACTCATTATTTTATGTTGGCTATTAAAAGCCTTTGTCATACTCATAAATAACTTTTTTTGGAATTTTATCGATTTAATGATGCAGCAATAGCTTCATGTCGCGAAGATTCTGATATCACACCTTAATATTCTCATCCCATGATTATTGATATACTTTTGTGATGAGCTTGTGTAGTAATTCTTTAATTGGGCAAAATAAATACACAGGCAACATGCTTGAAAAATATCTCGGATAAAATTGACATACACTGACCTGTGGACACATCTTGCATTGGTACTTTCTGCCTGTGCCGTTGGTTGATGGATGGTGAGACGGACTTTTGCCATTGCCTGGTCCACTGGACAATGGTTGTGGAACTATGAGTCCCGCTGAGCTAGGTGGAGAGGAAGACACCGACGAACCTGAATTGTTGGATCGGGGAGCACCGTAAAGATTTGGTATATTTGGAGATGTCGGATCCAGTCCTGGTTCAACATAAAATTAATTAATTAAATTGCTGGAGGAATTAGAAATTAAACTTTTTTAATTAGTATGTGTCCGTATGTAAACATGGTCTAAGCATTTCTGTACAGATTGCTTTTTTCTGCTCCGTTGCAATTTATGTTGTTCAAATGAGTGCGTTTCAATTTCGCAAGCATAACTTAATTCAGTGCTTCAAACTGTTTTTGTCTACATATAATTATATTTACGTATTTACTTGCATAATTAGTTATCTAGTTCAATCTTCCATTCTGACTTGAGCATTTAAACCTTTGGAGCCTATTGTTTTAGTAAATATGCATTATTCTCAGATATATTATTATACAGAGAGCAAGATCGTGTGTACTAGTTTCAAAAAAAACCTCAGAACTACATAAACCAAATCAAATGTGAGGTTCGAGACAAATTGGCTCTCAAGAATACGAAACTCAAAACAACATATAAATAAGTAGATAATATTTAGTTAGTGGAAAGAAGTAGTATAGTACTTAAACTAGATTTCTAGTTTATTTTCGTTTATATAGATAAAGACAAGATCATTATGGCACATATACTAGAGCTAAGGAGATGTAAATGTACTTTATTTGTTTGTACATATACTTTTTATTAAGATATAGTTAGAGAGACTGCAAAAAAGATATAAGAATACAATCCATTATAACTTGTTGCCAACTTGGCCATACGAATTCATTCAAGTCAATTCACAGTGACAACGGAAAGCAGACAAGTCAACCAACATTAGGCTCAACTGAAATTTAGTTAGTCTCTTTGTAAATTCTGAGCTAGGGAAAAGAAGGTAAATGACGACGAGTGCCACATTAGTAATACACGAGGAAGTGTTTGGCTGACTCATGCAATCTTGTCGAGAGGAACACAAATAAAATTTGTCCACAGACCATAGCATTGCCATTTTTCTCTTCAATCTAGTTAGCAAAGTCAAAATAGAAATTGCATAGGTACATTATTGTCCTGACTCACTTGGCCGTGTACTTCTTTCGACTATTTTCCTTCATCTGACTCTTTATTCCCTTATACTCACATAAACCACAATGAATAAAGGAATGATCATGGTAGGTGTTGGTTTGACACTACATCATTGTAAGTCTATCTATCGATCTCATCTCCTCTTCTCAAATAATATTTACTACTACTACTTATGTACAAAATTATATGTTGGTCAGACATGTAATACACATCTGAATTATAATATCATCTTGTTAGCCAACCAAAATACGAAGCAAAATATTTCAGACCAGGTACAGTGTACAGTTTACTGGTGCAGTACGTACATACCAACGAAACGGCATTTCCCTTTTGTCGCCACTCTTTCGACAATACAGAAAACACCAAACCACGGTGATTACTATGGTCTGTCTTGGCTGCCCTATGCCCTAACAACAATATCTACTATAAAACTCATAACAAGCCATGCAGCTAAATCACACGGTTCCTTCGCTCATGAATTTTCTTGGCTTAGTTTGTGGATAAATTTTCTTGCTGCGACCACTTCCATGGTTTGAAATTTCAACAAGTAAACATAACGAAAAAGAACAAGAATAAGCTCATTGAAGTTCCCATTCTTAAGTGCAATTTTTCAGAAGTTCCCTTTTACGCAATCAAGAATTATTTTAAGTTTCACTGAGGAGTTTTGACATTCAAAATTAATTTAAGAGACCGTATTTATTTCAGCACATCAATTCTATTTATAGATATCAAAGATTTCTAATATGCAATTCCAAATTATAGTAGCTGAAATTGAAAATACTTTTATAGATCTCACATATTTGATAGTTACTTATTATTATGTATGTAGTACGCACGTTGTATGTATTACGTAGGTAGACCCAACAGAGATAACATGAAACTTTTGCAATCTTAGTACCAAGGAAGTTAGCCAC
>JABASI010004145.1:0-14652 GCA_019776505.1 Tomocerus nigrus | reverse complement strand
TAATTTTGTCGAGGCCTAGCCATTTTGCATGTAATAGTTAGCCAGTTTAGCACCAAACCAATAATATTTTGAAACGTTGCGCGATAATTGCCTCGTTCGCACGCATCCAAGTTACAACATATAATATGCACTGAGACTCATTTAGTATGATTTGCGGGTTTGGCCGATTTGCCATTCGGGTAACAGGAGCATTGTACGCCGCAGACAGAATTTGTATAGAATTTGTTACTAAGGAAGATTAACGTTGGTATGTATTAGTAGACACATTGACAACAAATGACTTAGATACCCTACTGTACGTTTTCCCCAAATCATTGAAGGATCTTCTTTCGTTAGCCTCACAATACACATCTATGATCTAAGTAACCCTATTAAATGTTAGTAATTTTTATATCGCAATGAGGTTTATGACATAACATATGTACTGTCAAAACAGGTTACAAACAAATGATTTTTTCGCTTACTTTTAGGTGGGTTAGTTCATACTGTGTGGTATTTTTCCCATGAAACATTACGAATAGTTACTACTTAATACAGAGGAGAATGAGGAGTGAAATGGGCGTGAAATAATCATTTATTCCTATCTGGATCTGTTGCGACTATAAATATAGGTAAATTAGGGAGGATATTGCTAGTAGTACCTTGCAGCAACGAACTTTATAGCACAATGAGATAAAGGCTAAAAAGGTAATAATTAAATAATTAAAAGTACATTGACAAAGATATCCAGTTTATGCTGTTAAGAACAAGAATAGCACATGATATATATGAATCATTAATAGAATCTGAATTATCTCCAGAACAGTGTACAATAAAATTGTGTTACTAATTAAGCTACTAGAGACTACATATTTTAGCAGTTGCTATTGAAAATAATTGATATTTTAAATGTGCTAATATAATGATGTTGAGAACCCCAGATTTTCATAAAATAATTGCTTCCGTTAATTTTAGATGCTCCATGAAGAAATGTAGTGAGCCTTTTTCGGATCATATCCCTCAAAAAGAATATCGGGCAGGATGCGTAAGGTTTTCACTTTCATTATGGTTTCACCGGAGGTACAGAAACAGGACCCGGATTTGGTACTGGCCCAGGATTCGGGTTGTTTCCAACTGGCCACCATGGCTGTCCTCCTGGTACATATCCTCCTGGATTTCCATAGTTTCCACACGTTCCACACGTTGCACAGGGTCCACAAGGCTTTTTGCGTTTTTTGTGTTTCCTTCGTCTACAACGTCTTGCCTCTCGGAAGCTTTCGCCAGCATCCCGAGAGTTCAATGCATTTTCAGCTACGGTTTCCCCAGGTTCGAGTTCCTCTGCAGCGGATATGCAAACAGCAACTACAAGGACCACTGCGAAGAGTAGTAGCAGACTCTATAAAAATTTTGAACCATAAATATTAGTATTTCATTTTTAAAGATAAATGGAAGTGAGAATTAAGTGTGTCCTGAATGAGTTATTCAAGTAGGTATACATTTAAAAATTATTAGTACTTACCTGGGTCTTCATTTTCAGAGATGGCTGAGGAAGATCGGATGGAGAATGAGTGTTGAAGATGGGATTCTTATTTCTCCTTATATAGTTACAGAAGAACACGAAGCAGCTTGTGTACACAATTGTTTTTCTGATAAACAATCATTTTGATGCTTCTGATAAATTGTAGCTGCAAACAACCCCAAGTTGCACAAACTCTAACAATTTCAAACGTTTTATAAATAATAAATCTTGATAAACATAATAATATCCAACTGTATCACATTCACATAATATTTATCACGTGCGATTGTGTACTCATATACCAGCATCAATATTATTTTGCGGATTGAATACATAATTCATTTTCTGGCTTAATTTTTGCGTTTGTATGCTTACTTTCCGTCTCTGAGAGTATATAGGTGCGTATCACGATTCACGATCGACTACGCATCAAGTAAATATCATTATCTATATAATGCAATGGTAACTGCTTTAATGACATTATTAATGACTGGAACTTTCCGAATTAATTCTACTGTGAATAATTAACTTGAGATCAAAACTGATTGATACTTTTATATTACAAATGAAATGCAAATGATGATTAATAATTTTTATCACATTTAATAGTAATCAACTAAATCTCATCATTATCCTTACTAGATACGTTGCATATAATTATGATAAAACTATCATGTAAATTACTTATTCAGAGTAGGTAACGCAGTTGCTCTGTATGCCTTCGCTGTATCCTTCTGTCTGTCCATCCGTCTGTCCCTGTGCACGATAACTTCAGATAACATAATTAGGTATATAAACTATTAAAGCTATGTATATACACGCTATACGCATACCTATATGTAATTATTGTGAGTCCACCTGTATATGTTACCTTCGGTAAAATTAATCACAATTACTACTATATACATACTTACATATTATAATTAACCAGCATATTTATATAAATAGTAATGATTATAACACATCCCCAAATTACAGATAAATCAGTGAAGCAGGAGTCTCACGAGGGTCAAAATAATTGTTGGGTGGTATTTTTCTTTTTTCTGCATGTAAGTATGCCTATAGATAGGTATCATAATAATATCAGGTATAATTATGTTTAGTAGATGTGTAATGACAATACTATATATTTTATAGGTAATACATATGGTATATTAGTGTCATATGTCATTAATGTAGGTACACCACAATTATCACAATAAAATAGATAATAACGATTATCAATTTGCAGTTCAATTGAGGTGTCTTATCATCTATTGACTATTGATTCTGCATACATTCTGGATGAATTTATGCTTCTGTGCAAATACTACACACTCGCAAAATCACACATAATATTATTACATATGCAAAATATTATGTGCAATAGCAATCATATTTACTTGAATATTTTTAATTGATACGTATACGTAGGAACGTACGATTCTAAATAATAATACATACCTATACACGTACCGAAAACCAAATTTAGTTTCTGCTGTAATTCAACTTTAAAATTGGAATTTACTAATATACATTATAATAATGAACGCTGGCTTCAAAGTTATTGACAGTTTTGCTTTGAAAAAGTTTTCGACATGCCGCTCCATATATGGAAATATCCAAAATGTGACCATTATTGGTGGGGGTACAATGGGTTCAGGCATTTCTCAGGTAAATTTATCATTTTACTATTTTCAGTAAACAAGATTAGTTATTTACATACTTCAAATTTTGTTTCAACTTTTAGTGTGCGAAGGAATAAAATAATATTAAGTACCTAAATATGTTCGGTTTCTTTGCATATTTATCAGCTTTATTCCGTAGGATTAGAAAATGGATTATTATTTTGGTTTATATTTTAAGGTGGCCGCACAGGCAGGAAATTTTGTCAACCTTGTTGATTTGAACGAGTCTTTTCTTGAAAAAGCCCGAAGTTCCATGGAAAATAGTCTAAGAAGAATAGCCAAGAAACGTTTTAAGGTGAGCCAATTGAGCCAATCAATCCAATTCCAAGGGTTAAATTTTCTGTATGGCATCTCTATAATATTATTTAAAACGAAATTCCTGGCTACCTATTTACTCAACTACTAATTGTATTTTAGGGTGAACAGTCGACAACGGACAATTTCGTACAAGAAACATTAGCAAGAGTCAATTTTTCAACAAACGTGTCTGCAGCTGTAGAAGACGCGGATTTGGTTTTGGAGGCCATTGTTGAGAACCTGGGAATCAAGCGGAAGCTTTTTCAAGATCTTGACAAAGTTCGCACATCTCGCTTATAGTATATTATTATTATTATGATTAAGTACCAGAACGGTGCTTTATGCGAATTATCAATTTGTCTGTCCGTCCGTCTGGCAGAATGTGTGTTAGGTACTGGATCTCCGGAACGGAACAGGACAGGATAGATCGTTAAAACTTTTTTAAGACAGTAATAATAGGGTCTCTAGGATAGTCAAGTTCTCGGTAACGGTTTCCGGTACTTTTTATATGCTTTGGTTTATAATGGCTTTTAGTTATAAAAAATTATAATTATCTTAAGGGTATGACTTCCAATGGAAATTGTGAGAGTACTCAAACCAATGTATTAGCAGAAACCGTCCACAGCTCACAATTTTTCACCGAACGCTACCAAATTTCCTCAAAAAAAGGATTTGATGTTATCTAGGGTAGGTACTTGAAGGCCAAAAGCAATTGTTTTGAGTTGGATAAGGCAACCGGTGAAAAATTGTGAGCTGTGGACAATTTAGCTTTTGACCGCTAGTAAGTACATTGGTAAAACGTTTTATTGGCTCATTTAATTTCTAATTGGAATTGCAACAGAAAATCTGTAAATTATTATGGCGTCAGTTAATTGTAGACTAAAGAGAAACAATTAATTAGAATAGTCCTTAGAAAAATGAGTTATAATTATAAGTTCTTTTCAACCTTTAATATATTATTAATATATTTGATAGATAGCACCAGGAAAAACCATTTTTGCCAGCAATACATCGTCAATACCCATATCCGAAATTGTCGAGTTGGTTGAAAGGAAAGACCGTTTTGGCGGGTTGCATTTTTTCAGCCCAGTTCCATTAATGAGACTATTGGAAGTTATAAGAATTTCCGAAACTTCCGATGAAACATTTGAAAAAATGAATAGCTGGGGCCTATCCATCGGTAAAGTTACAGTTTCGTGCAAGGACACACCGGGATTTATTGTCAACCGCTTGTTGATTCCTTACAGCTTGGAAGCTCTTCGCATGCTCGATCGAGGTACAGCAACCAAAGTTAACTAAATCGAAAAATGAAAAATATTCTAATTTCATTATCCAGTAAACGTTTTATTTATATTAAGCAATTTAAAAATTCCAAACGCATACTCTAAGCATTTGATTTTTATATGACAGGCGATGCAACTGTGAAGGATATTGACACTGCCATGAAATTGGGTGCAGGTTACCCGATGGGCCCATTCGAACTTTCCGATAATGTCGGATTGGATGTTAGTTTGAGTATTCGCGAAGGTATGAAAAAAAATTACAGCAAAATTTTCCTATAATCAATTAAACCACTGACGAAGGATAATAATAATGCTGAATGTTTAACTAGTATGTGGTACGTAAAAGCCCTAGGTAGTATAATTATTATTGTAATCTTTAATGTATCAGTGTAATTTCAATTCAATGTCTAACTTAGCCTCAGACTTGGAAAAGTAGATGAAGATTGAAGGATATTGACACTGCCATGAAATTTGGGGCAGGTTACCCAATGGGCCCATTCGAACTTTCCGATAATATTGGATTGGATGTTAGTTTGAGTATTCGCGAAGGTATGAAAAAAAATTACAGCAAATTTTTCCTATAATCAATTAAACTACTGAAGGATAATACTGAATGTTTAATTAGTATGTGGTACGTAAAAGCCCTAGGTAGTATAATTATTATTGTAATCTTTAATGTATCAGTGTAATTTCAATTCAATGTCTAACTTAGCCTCGGACTTGGAAAAGTAGATGAAGAATTGTCATTTATGAATAAGCGAAAAATACTCACAATTTCATAGAATCCGCTACTTTATTTTGTTTTATTTTATTTAAAAATAATAACAGTTGACAGCCCTGAACTAAATGCCATAAAATATTATAATTCGTGATTTTGCAGGGTGGGAAAAAAGATTTCCTGACAATCCCAACTTCAAAGTTCCTGAAATTCTACGACAGAAGGTAAAAGAAGGAAAATTGGGTGTTAAATCTGGCGAAGGATGGTATAAATACAACAAAAGTAGTTAAACTTTGAATTGAAACTACTTATCTAAATCTTAATAATAATAATAATAATATCTTATAATAATAATATTGCTTATAAAGTTACAAATACGAAGAACGTATATTATGTATTGATACGATATTTTATTCATTTCATAATAAATGGCAATGATAAGTAAAAGACAACAAATACAAAAGTTGTTGTAACAATATTACAGGGAATTCGGTAACTCTATCTGATCCTGATGTATCTCAGTTTCTATTCTACTGTACTGTACTAGAAACATAGGTCTACAGTACATAATAATTATAATATTATAATTGAAAATCAATACGGCTTACAAATAGGAAAAACATATATCTATAGATTATAGATACGATGTACGTAATGGCAGGGACAGGGACAAAATTGTGTTTCTTGAAAACAGAAAAGGATATATTCATACAAATACAAATGTACAGAAAAATGAAGAAAGGGTACGATCGAATTAATTGACATCCAATCTAGTATTACCAGGTAGGAAAGGAAAAATTAGACAATTAGTAGCGTCTTCACTTTTTCCCTTTTCGACCATATCTTCTAGCCGGCTTGTTTGGATCGGCCACAATTTGAGATATTGATTTGTCTGCCTCTGCTAGAACAACCTGAAACTCTAAAAACATCTGAAGACACAAGACAGAAAAATGTTTTTAAAAAAACTAAAATTATATGCCAACCTATAAACAGTAGTATATTATATTATAGGTTAAATATATATATATTATAAACGTACATGTAAGATCCATTCATGATCCTCCATCATATTTTCTAATAGTTGAAACGAATCACATTTCTCATTCTCTTCGAGGTCTGATAATAAATGACTGATATTTTTCTGAACACATCCAAACAACAAGTACCGGTAATGATAAAGACGAATGAAAGATTTAATCAGAGGCTGGCAGTAGTAGCAGATTTGACAATTCTACAAACATGGAGTTAGATTAGAGAATAATGAATAATGACACTTGACACTAAAACTTTATTATCTAGTAAGGATTTTCATATACCGTATAACTCGTATTGGTATTAGTTCACCAGGGAGAACGATTGTTTCACCAATCCTTTATTTCAAAAAATTAATTGACTCACCCCGAGTCACCCCTGGGAGTGAGCTAAAAAGGCTAAATTATACTAATGTAAATATGGTTTTCCGGTTGAAATTGCGAAAACACAATTTTTCATACCAAGGGGTGAATTATATGGAGGGGGTGAACTAATTCGAGTTCTACGGTAATACAAGGGGTGCTACTTTGATTTTACAACATTTTGAAACGATATTAAAAAGTGTCATGCGCTGCGCATGTAATCGTGAAATTCAGCATTTATTTATTAATAGTTTAGTAGTTTAAATAGTAAATTTGAAAAAATTCGGTGAAAAACTGTGGAAAATATTGACCCCGGAAGTTGGGGACAGTTGTGAAAGTACTTTCCAAAGAGAAAAGTGCTGAAAAAGATGTTCAAAAGAAAAATTTGGTGGACGGTATACAGTTTTCCTTGACGATAATATTATATCATATTATTAAGTTTTAAGTTACATAGGAAAATGAGGCACGCTAAAGCCGTTAGACTTCATGCTCGAAGATGATTTAAAAAAAACCCCCATCACCAGTTAAAAGACACCAAACAGAAAGCTTTATGAATCCCGATTGACAAAGTATAAACCTTAATTTATGGTCCCATTAGATAAGCTTTGGTTCAGTCTACGTAATTGGATCGGAAAAAACAAAATTTATTACTCCGCCCCTTTAGGGGAACATACCAGATTTGTGTGCCCAAACAAGGAAAAGTTTTGGGGAAAGTTCATGGTTGTAGCTGTTATATCTGACAGACGAGTTTTGCCTCTGGGAAAAGCCACAGACTATGCAGCTGATTTGAAATTGAGCCTAGCAATTAAAGTAATTTCAAACTCGCAGATATCAGTGAAGAGCCACGAAAGATCACCTTTGAACTTTTGTGGGCTGGGATACTTTCGTAAATTGCCTTTGGAAAGTATCTCTCTCCGTCGTTGTCTACACTTCCAGGGCCAATATCTCTATCTTCCACATTTTTTCATCGAATTTCTTCAAATTTACAATTTAAGTTGTTTAGCTACTTATTAGTGAATAAATGCTGTATTTTAGGATTACATGCGCAGCGCATAACACTTTTTATAATCTTTTAAAAATATTGTAAAATCAAAGTAGCACCCGGCCCTTGTATGCTTTGCATAAAATGGAGAAAACTGTAAATAAGTAAATCATTGAACTTTCAGCAAGTTTCCATATTTTAGACAATTTTCTTAAAATGCTTTTATAATATTGGGCCATTAGAAATAAATAGGAAGTATAAATTATAGCCAACACCGTTAAAACACACCAAAAATGCTTACAGGAATTCCAGGAGCTGGAAGGGCCTCAAATGTCTCCTCATTATAAGGAGTGCCGTTGATTTTTATAGTAAAAACAGCCTTTCGGTCACGATTAAGGCATGTGGTACACGCACTTTTTTCTTCGGACACAATTCGTGAATAGATGAGTCTTGGAAAAGTTGCAAGAATATTCTAAATAAAGAAAGCAGAAATTATGGCTTAAAAATGATGACTGTTTTACGCGGTACATTTAATTTTCAAACTTACAAATGTATTTGGAGCCCAATATTCGGCATTCATGATTTCTTTCACCCTACAGTTGATGACCGTAGCAATTTTTTCCCAATTAGCAGAAAAGTATATGTCACCTATCAGAATGAGACAGAATGATTATTCTTGATCTATAAGAACTATGCTCTAAATTTTTGGACATTTTTGTTTGGTACATACCCTCCTCTCCTCTTAATTGATTCTGTATAAAGTTGCGCTCCAAATTGGCAGAAATTATCATCTGAATGACGACTTTATAAGCATCGAATAATTCATCAGTCTTAGAAATCATGGCGAGACAGCTATGAAATTGTTTATAATTATGCATTTATAAAATTCCGGTCATTTCGTAAATATTCATTCATAGTAATAAAAAATAAGCTCCTACGGAGGTAATCTCTCCACAGAGACATAGAGTGCCATTTGGTAATCATCGTTTTCGAGGATGGGCACGGCGTAAACAGGTTGAAATCTTTGATAAAATTCCCAATCCTTCTCCAAATAGTAGTGATACTAAAAAATCCAAAATAATACTTGTAATGTAACGGTCATTATAATTAAAGCTGAGGTTCACGTTGCAATAGGCGATTTCTTCAACTATTATTATTGCTCTTATCTTTTTTTAGCGTAAAAGATTCAGCGCTCAGATTTTTAGAGCTAGAAAGTCGTTGTTGGTATATCACTGGGAAGTTTTTCCACGTATAGTCCGGCAGAACATTTGTCATTTTCGTCTTTAATTCTGAGATATAGCAAAATTTAATTTAATTAACTAATATCTCAGAATCAAAGCCCAAAATGAGAAATGTTCTGCCGGACTATTGTGAATAAACTTTTCAGCTTCCCAGATATACCAACGACAACAACGACTTTCTAGCTCCAAAGCTCTGGGCGCTGAATCTTTTACGACAAAAAAATAATGTACATATACAGAACAGACCAAGGTATCTGTACGTTGTCATGGTTTTGCGAGAGAGCAAGCCCGTCCGAATGTTTTCAAAGTAAAACACTTTTTTCGACTGCAGACAATAACGATTAAGATTTTGACTCTAGTTTTTCAGTGTTTTGTTTTACGAAAAAATCGTAGGCCAGTAGGAAAAAAGTGAAATTTTAGTTTGAAAACATTCGAACTGGCTTACCTTTTCACACAAAACCATGACAACGTACAGATGCCTAGAGAACAAACTAAAGCTGATTGTAGATAAAATATATAATAATTGCCCAGTTATTAACCGTAATTTAATGCCCACATTATTTAAATTGTTAGAATAATATTTGAAAATACTTTGAAATTACATGATCAGTTCCGTGATGGAATACACGTCCATTAGCTTCATACGGATCAAATCTTTGTACGCTCTTGCAACTGTCAATAACACGCCACAGAACAGCGTCCTCACGATTCTTTTCGAGTACATATTCATCCATTAAAAATTGCCCGTCCTAATTAAGTAAAAATAGGCATTTAATTATTAAGATTCTAAAAAGTCATGCAAAACAAAAATGGAGGTAAAATAATTTTTAGAATGTTGAACGTCAACTTACGGCATACAATTCATTTTTTTCGTCAGCTGTATAAGAGAATTTATGATTTTTTCTTCGTGGCATTTCTAAGTCAACGTCCAGATTGTCCAGATCGGGTCTTATTTTCCATCTACAAACACTGCACGTGTCTGCATTGTAAATAATTGGCAGTTCATCTTCCTCATCAGTAGAATCGTGGGAGCTGTCACGCAGGTCACGGTGGTCCCCGGCATCGGCATCAGTGACAGAGGGCAGACAGCAATTTTCATTGTCGAAATCTTCAAAAGTTGCAACTCGTTCGTTTGCCTCGATGTTAATCAGACTGAGGAATTCTTGGGATGATTTTCTCTTGGACGTTCTTCTTTTCACCGGACTATGAGTCGGAGTGAAATAATTCCTCCTTGCAGTGCGAGTTCGAGTTGACAGACGTCGGGGGAATGCCACGGGATTCGGATTGATCTCCCCGTCACCTTTAGCAACTTCGTCAATAGCACTCACCACGTTCCTTTCCACAGCTGGACTCAGTGGAACGTTTGGCTGATTTGGCTCTGAGCAACTTTCATTGCCAAACAACTGCGAATCTAAATCGTCCCCGTCAATTTCACTGGCACCAGAGTTCACGTTTGCACAATCTGAAGCTTGATGACTCATCCTCCGACTTAGAATCATTTCCACTTCCACTACTGTCTCTTCTTTTTTAATCTCTATTTCCGATCTTTCTTTTTCAAGGCTAGTCTCAACTAATGACTTTTCATTTTCATCAGCTATTGGCAAGTCGGAAATTTCAGAGGGAAGGAGGAGCTCCGTTTTCCCTACCTCTTCTGCTGCCTTTTCAACTTTCACCATTTTCCCCTCTTTTTCATCATTGCCTGACATTTCTGGGATTTTAGGGGTTTCTACTTTTTCTATTTCCTCTTTAACTTCTGTTTGGCCCCTTTTCTTTCTCCCTCTGCCCACTTTTGCTTCTTTTTCACTATCCATTGCCATTTTTTGAACTTCGGATTGTTCATCTTCGTCAACTTCTAGCTTCACTGCAACTTTGTTCGACAACCTTTTTTTTCTACCACTGTTGATTTTCTTTTCTTTGTCCTCCGACGCTGGCGTTTCAGAAATCGAGACGTGACTACTTTTATCTACTTCGTCGATTTCCTTTTTAACTTCCACTAGTTCAACTTCTTTTGATTTTTTTTTATTTCTATTGTTGACTTCTTTCCTTTGTTTATCATCTAATGGCATTTCCGGCATTTCGGAAAACAAAAGCAATTTTGTTCCTCTTTGCTGAGTAGATCTCTTGGGTTTCCAATTTTCTAATTTGACCATATTGGAAATTTTAGCAGCGGTAGTTGAAGTTTGATTTTGATGTAATGCTGTAGGTGTAGGGACAGGATCTTGTGAAGTAATTAATGCATTCGGGACAGATTGACCTTGACATTCAGGAAATGCCGCCGCTATTTCTGAACTGACAGGCGCTGGAGGTAAAGATTTAGGACGCGTATCCAAAATCACAGCTTGAATTATCTTCTTTTTTCGTCCTTTCTGTTTCACTTCTACAATTAGCTTGGCTGAGTGTGTTAAGTCAGCAGCACTTAATTCTGGAGTTTGCGTTGAGTTTGCAGGAGTTGTATTAATCGTAGCCGATGGAGGAATCTGTAGCGACGACTGTGAGTCTTCCTCTGTGGTCTTACTATGATTTCCTCCCAGATTATCCGTGTTAACTTTCTTTCTTCTCGACCATGTCTTTTTTCCTTTAGTCTTGTGGTTCCCAATAGTGTTACTCTGTTCCATGGACGAGTCGGCATTATTGGAAAAATGAAGCAACTCCACAGAATGGTTAATGGTAGACGACACACTTGTATTTGGAATATTTATTGGTGATTCTATCTTCGATTTCCTAACATATTTTCTCTTCGGCTTTGGATCATCTTCTTCGTCCTCTTCGGCGAATATTCCAGCTTTCAATCTTCCCACACATTTCCGTTTCGGTGTTTGCTTATTTGGTGATTCTTGCTCCGACAAATCAACAACAATCGGTTCTTTCTTGATTTCAATCATAGGACTTTCAGACGATTTTTCATCTAACATTCTACCTTCGTTAATATCCTTTACAGTAGCACCTTTTCCTGCTCCCACAGACATTTTGACTTTCAACTCTCCAAAACAAACCCCGACACCCGAGCAGATTTCTTTTGGAACTACTAAATAAAAAAACTGAGGATTAGACCAAGGCGTTTCCATTGTCCATTCAAGTCCATTGGGAGATTCTGAGGAGTGATATACTGAATACAGGTGCTGAAAAACGAGTGTTATGTGCTGGTGTTAAACGAAAGGAGAAGTTACGGGACAGTCCCTTGCATCATCGGCATCATGCATGTCCCTTGCTTGGGTGTTGGGAGGAACCCGTAACCAAGTTACTAGACTTCTCTTGTCCGGAGTCTGTCCCGTAACTTATCCTGGACCAAACACTCGTTTTTCAGCACCTATATTTAACCTCAGAATCTCCCTAGAAATACCTTGGGATTAGATTAGACATTCAACATTGATTGGTAATTGGTATTTAGTATTCCATATTATTACAACGATAATATTATTGTCACCGTAATCTTTCAGATTGTACAAATCAAATTATTTGGTTTTATATTGGTCATACCTAATGATGAAATGTAGACGCTAAAGCTCCTTGATGTTCCGAATGTTCCGTGTATTTCTAATTGAAAATGGAAAATAATAATTCTATTTTATTTACTCCAAATGCCAAATCATTTTCGGCCAAAAACAACATAACACAAGACAAGTTTGAAGATTGGACGGCAAACAGTTTGCAAAAGCGCGCGAGTCAAGGGCACCTTGAAAAGAAGTAATGCAAGATGCAACTCAATCCTCCAATCTTCACCCTGCGGACACGTAACATCATCCAACTTCCTCAGATTGATGTAAAAATTTCAGATGACTATCGAAAAGAACTGCCTTGTCACATGTTTTGTATCTCTTTGAATAACTTCCAGAGTTCTTGTCCGATTTTTTTTGTATATTTCATTTCATCATCGCATAGCTGCATTTATTAATAGATTTGGGTGTACAAAATTAAGTCTTGTCAATTTCCCTCGGGTGAGGGTTCTTAGTTCTTACATGTTCAAGGAATAATGAAAAGTAATGTGGTTATATAATTCTGGCAATAATGTTAAAACAGTTTATGTTATAATATAATCAAGTAATTAATTAGGTTGGCTATTTTGCAGTCGGAAAAATTGAAAATTAACAGACAATTTAAGGACGAATATTTATGAGGTCACATTTTTTGAGTATTATATGTGCGATCCAAAAGTATAAATACACCTACATTTTTGAAGATATTTCATTTCAATGAAAACTGAGGGGACTCTAAATTCAACCCGTAACGAAGCCAAATATCTCAACTTTCTGCAAGAGAAATTGGGGATATTGGCTAGCAGTTACAGAAATAATTGAGAAAAAATGAAAACATGGGTGATCCTAAAGTATAAATACACCTCCAAAAATAAATTTCTAGAGACGACACGCGTAGGTCCCGGACAAGTTTTAAATTTTTTACATATTATAGGAGTATTTAGCGTTAACAATTGGTTTAATATTTTAACCGAATTTGGTCATAATTTTGACAATTAAATTAGAATTGTGATAAAATGATTAATAATATTGAAAATGTACCGAGTAAGCTTTTTGTATTGAAGACAATTAATTTGTAAACACCAGAGCTAGATAAATTATTTGAGAACTTCTCATTGGCTTTAACAACTGCTGCTTATCTTGTGGGTCAGTTTCTACGTCCATTTCCTCTTCCGACGATGATGACAAATCCACTTTCTCATCGGAATCCGACTCCATCTCCTCGTCTGAAAATTCGATCGAAGTTGTTGTTATGATCATCAGATCATCCGAGTTGTTCTCGGTTGTTCTCCTAGTTACAATTTCCCCTCAGTTGGAATACATAGTATCGCCATATACGTCACGTCACGTCCCATAACTAATTTTTCCTGGAACCGTTTAAAATTTTCTATTTTCCTCACCTGAGAAACACCTTGGAACGACCAACAAAGGGATAATGTAGTCTCAATAATTTTATTATTTTCCTTTTTTGTTAGTTGTTTGTTTGATGTGCAGAGAAGCAGGAATCTCCTTGTTCAATCATTCAACTGTGATCCAACCACGAATATATACAGTTGAGCCCTTCTCCATTAAAAATTCGACATTGATTTTAAAGTGATAGTTTTTCGGATTTGAACAGATAATTATCGAAAATGCCGAGTCCCATTTTTTAATTTTTGCATTTCTTCCAAAACCGATCAGAGTTAGTTAAAGGTGGATATAATATATGTCCTTATGACCCAGCGCTACTCTGTATTATATTCGTTTTACAATGGTTTATTTTTATCGTTACTTTCAAAATGAATTAAGACTGAGGTCTATAAGATGTAAATATATTTTAGCTAGTGTTACTACAAATTACAAATGGAAATTTTAACATCAAATTAATACTGCAGGATATTAGTTATTTTTGAAAGTAGACTCCCAATTCGTCAATTTCAAATAAAAATAAAAAAATGCCATGGCAGTATCGCTTGCTTAAAACTTTTCACCTGCATAACTGCATAGTATTTTTGGTTGAGTATATAAACATCATCATAAGCAAGCCCGTATAGAGGGGGGGCTTTCGGGGCTGAAGCGCCCCCCTCCCCCCCCGAAATCCAGAAAAAAAGAGATTTTTT
>JABASI010004144.1:0-14652 GCA_019776505.1 Tomocerus nigrus | reverse complement strand
AGTTATTAATTCTGTTTGGACAATAGTTATTGGATATTATGACAACTAGCATTGTTGCAAATTTTGTCCTCTTTCGAATGGTGGTCCCTTCATTTCGGTAGCAGCCTCCGTTTAGGAGCTAGAGAGCCTAGACCGTGTGGACATACTTTTGGATATCCCTGTATTATGCATTATGATTTAAAATTTAATACTCATACGGTTATGGAATTCTCGGTTGACAGCATTTTGATTCTAAATTGATACACTTATCCGAGTACGATTTAAAGGCTTAAGCGAAAATACACAGTTTAGTCTGTTTACTATAAGGCGGACACCAAAAAGCAGGCTTAAATGCAGCTATAGGCAAAGTTGTTTTGTTTAATTAAAAGTAGGACATAAAATCAGCATAAAGTTGAATGACTAATCGCCACTAATTGAGCTGACAACTTTATAAACTATTTGATTTTCTCTATACGCCACAATTCCGCCTAAATTAGCATAGTGAGAATCTCTTGCAGTTTCATTTGAAGCACAGTATGTAATATCAGGATAAATGGGTAGTGGTGTCGGCGCAGTTTTCTTGTCTTTGTTTTTATAGTCTGCAATTAGTTTATCGAAATTTGCGACGCCACCTCCCAGAGATTTCAAAATGGCATGTGGTCCACATGTGTCCCAATAATGTGTTGAATTTTTACTAAGAAGATAAATGTCAGCAAGACCTAAAGCTACACACAAAAGCTTGAAACCAGCACCTGATGAATAAACGAGATCAAAGTTTGTCTTCAAGCGACTCTGAACAGCAGGATCTTCAGATGGACTCAGAATAATGATTTTCTTGGAATTATCGGGTCGACGAACAGGATAACGAATTAAAGATGATATAGATAGTTCTTTTGTTGACATGCCCCAGAAGAAACGTCCTTGCCATCTGGTTATCATAGCACAGAAAGTTTAGATGGAAAACAAGATTTTAAGGTTCATGAAAACAATTCCTAAATATTTACTGGCATAACCTGTGTAAACAAGTTATTGAATTAGATAGATGGTCTTATGTAAATAAATAAAATTTCCTACTTTTGACTGACAGGGTCGAATTTCCAGAATGGTTGATTAACAACACCGACAATTGGCTGCCCGGAATGTAAATTGAATGCCCCAATTAAAACAGTGACACAATGCAAGCCAGCCGGCCAAATTTGCTCTTCATTTTCATTTTCTTCGGATTTTTGGTCAAATTCCAAAGAGCCTTTTATGTATTCATTAGTTGCATCTGTATTTATTTTAAGCATGAGATTTTTATATTGTAATTTATTACGAGTTATCTTTTCTAAGATAATTTCTTATGTTATGATTTTAAAGGCAAACTACGGATTGCATGAGTACTTTACCTACCTAACTTGGACATGTACAGATAAAAATAGTATGTGCGGTATCTGTAGACAAGAAGCAACTTCACATCGGTATTTCATGTTTATTTACGTGGGTACAAGCAACAAGAACTACGGGGAATGTATGAAATGTTTTTCTGTGTAATGTAAAAACCCACCGATAGGATCGATCCACACCCCAACATCCGAGTACAAATCAATAAGCTTATTCGGCAGGTATGAGGTTTCCCTTTCGTTAAGGATAAGTTCCTTATGAACCTCATCTGCAAGAAGTTTTGCAGCTTCCAAATTTCCTTCTAAAACTTTTGACAGAATTTCCGCTGTTTTCTCCGCAGAGTCCTCGATTTTAATTGTCACAGTTTCTCCATTACTGTTTGTAAAGGTGTTGGTTTCTTCCCCATATACGTTATTAGCCATTTCGGGATACTAATAAAACCAAAGTAAAAGCACTTAAGGTATGCGAGCCATTTTATATTTTAAATACAACCGAGATATTACATATGATATACTTAAATACACAACAGAATCTACTCTAGTCAGCTTACAAAAGCTGAAATCTCATGTCTCAAGCTCTCTTGTATTAAAACATCAGCTAATGTCTTGAAATCTTGAATAAATCTTGTGTTTTTCTCCGACTCTGTCTTTTCTTCTATTAACAGCTGAAAAAGCTCATTCTCTTTTCTTATTGCTCTTGCTATATTTGCAGCCCTTTCCGAAGCGGCTACTAATACTCTTACGAATTCTCCCATCGTACACTGTCACAATTACTTAATTTTAGCTCGAGCTGCGTTAGGCGTTGAGACTAATTGGATAAATGCGTTTTAATGAGTCAAGAGACAATAATTTAATGTTGACTATTTAAAAACTGCAAACTAAGTTCTTATACTTGGAAAATGTTCTGTTAATGTTTAATTGAGAACGTGCAAAACACAGCTGAGTTCTCAAATGCGAATTTTGTTCGATATCCGAAATCGGGCAATCCCCAAGCTTTACTTCAACTCAATAATTCGTTTTGGCACATGTGCAAGATTCTGGCTCACCGGATTTTTGCGCATGTAAGTATTAAGATAGAAGAAATGTGCAAATTGTCAGTATGTACTACTATGTAGCTGCTATATAATAGTTTGTACAGGAAGCATTCCATGAAGATAGTACAATTTAGGTTGACCATTATATTTATCATTTGTTTGTGGCCAAGGCTTTTGAGATAATTTCTGCTTGACGAAATACGTTATAATTTGCCTGTACAGCGTTCATATAAGGTTTCGCACCTTTTCATTTACGAAGCCTCCACTAATAAATATTACCTTGACTTGTTCCAGCATCTTAATTATGATGCTTTATGCTTAGACGGCATATTATGGAAATCAAAAGTCATAGCAAGCGCTAATTACTCCCTGTTTTGCGTAATATATATATTTATGTATTACTTCGTCATTCGCAAGCTATTGTGGTTATTTTGTGGATTAATTGGTGCTTTCATTATCTTATTAATTGTAATAATTTTCACAGTATTTGTTAGACATGTCTTTCTGTCCAAAATCTTAGAGTAGGTACTTAACCTTATTTTATGTTTTATTTATCACTTTCCATGTCTCGAATAAATAGTTAGATTATTGGCACCTACTTATTATTTAGTAGGTGCATGTTATGACGTTATGAGGCACTAAAAATAATTCCTTTCTCAAGTACCTACGTCAAAATTTTGCATGAATTTGTCCATAAGTGATTCATAGAATTAAATTAGCATTTACAGATAGGCTAAGTGTACCAATAATATAGTAGGTATAAATTAGCTTGTTGTTAGTAAGAGTGTGTAAATCCCAATTGATTTGCAATTCCATTTAGCAAGTGAAGTGAGGTCTGTTTTATCTTTAGCATCTAACTAGCGTTTTTAGTGTCTCGAGTAGTAAATAAATAACCTGTGACAATGAACATCAGTGTTTTAACAGTTTATCAATAGACCAATTGCATTTGTTAAGGCATCGTTAGGTTTTTAGATGATCATAATAAATTGCATTAAGACTCTCTTACCAATAATCGTGAAATGAAAAAAGCTTAATAAATAGTAGGTAAGTAAAGATTATAAAATATTTGTTTTGTACAGACATATTATTTACATCGTCCTGTATGCATGTCTTTCAAACTAAATAGACTTAAGGCAGCGATAAGGGGATGTAAACGCAGGCATTATTGTCTTTTGACTACATAGATATTAAAGAAATAACCTGTGACAATGAACATCAGTGTTTTAACAGTTTATCAATAGACCAATTGCATTTGTTAAGGCATCGTTAGGTTTTTATATGATCTTGCATTAAGACTCTCTTACCAATAATCGTGAAATGAATAAAGCTTAATAAATAGTAGGTAAGTAAAATTTACAACATATTTGTTTTGTACAGACATATTATTTACATCGTCCTGTATGCATGTCTTTCAAACTAAATAGACTTAAGGCAGAGATGTAAACGCAGGCATTATTGTCTTTTAACTACATAGATATAGCTCCTAAATGATTACGTCTCAATAAATGCACAGAATTTCAATGATAACCATATTAAGGAGGATTTAATAAATCTTTAGATTTATGTTATTAACTTCTCAGATGGGTTATAGCTATTATGGGATGACAGTACAGTGTCATAAAGTAGAACCGTTACATTTATTGCTGTATTTATATGTAAGCAGCTTTATGACACCACTCTTGGATTCTGTGCTACCGACAAGACTTTTACATTTGAAAGCATCCTTGACTTATCTGTTGTTGTCTTACGCACTTACGCTTTCAGTGCTACCCTGTTAAAGTTTATATGCCATTGAATTTCCGGGGCACGCTCCATTGTCAAATAAATAAGAAAATAAAACTGTCCATGGGTGGATTGACCTTACGGCCAACTTAGGGGCAATTGATCGACATAGTAATTTATATTTTCATCAAGTCTATTAAATAGTCGTTTATGAAGTGTAATAATGATTCAAGTTGATATAAGTTTTGGAATTTGTCTTTGTAGTTCATGCAGTTACAAAGCAGAGTAGTAAAACGATAAATTCGAATTTTTTTTACAATGTACAGTATCTATACAGCCATACGTATATGCTTATAATATTAATTTCTTAGTTATCATCCCTAGAACAGTATCATGGATAGCAGCAGAAGACTGCTACTTAAGTAAGGATGATGTTCTTGATGAGTGCTATAAAATGATTTTATAATGTAGCCAATGTTATTATACGTTGTCAAAGGCTTGTTATATGCATAATTTATTAGCATGGTCATCTCCTTTGTGTTATGATATGACTTAGTAGGAAAAGTATATATTTATTTTCCTATAAATGAATACGTGTTGGCTTCGGATGGAAATCTGCTATGTAAAATTATGCGTCTGGCTATTTAATTAATTCCACTCTACAGCCATAGGCTAAAGTCTGTAGACAGACAGCTTAAATGGAACTTGCGTATCGTTGAAAATGCTGCTTCCAAATTATATTCGTCTAAGTAGATATTTAGGAACACTGTATCCGTGTAAATATGCAATTTCTACTATACTTATAGTTGAACATGGCTGATTAGAACAAGATACTTTAATTGTAGGTCGGAGTTATCCTTTTAAAGTCATTATACAAATCTGAGGATAATTATATGAATTATGTAAAACTATAACTTCTGCAATGCATAGCGGCTCTTGCTCTTAGTGAGTAACAAGCTACAATTTTGCTAGCTATTTCATATCTTATTAATATGTTTGCATTATCCGGTGTTTAGAAACTGAATAGAAAGACTGCACGTAAGTATTATCTTGAATCATGTACAACAGAAGCTTTCAGATACCTTCTCCTATACAATGCCGGGTAATAATATGCTGAATTAAATATTTTGACAGCCTAAACATTTCATTATACAAAATATGATTGCAGTGATTCCTTTTAAAACAAGGATTATTTGCAAATTATCACCTTGAATATCATGATTTTCTTAAATATCACAGACCAACAAATATTGTAAGCAAAGTAGCTGGATTTTTATAAAATGTTCAAAGTCAGAGTGGAAGGTTTAATTACATAACTAACAATAAGTATGATGCACTTAGTATTAAGGTGTTAAGCATTTCTACATTATGTAGATTACATGCTATCTGTAAATTGTAAGTACGGGGTTGGAAATAAATATAAAAATCTTAACCTAGACATTGACATTTAGCTTTACAGAGACTTTGAAGAATTTAAGACTTTAGTTATGCGTTATAAGTTATAAGGCTAATAAGAAGGGATACCATATGATTATACCCTAGCCTGACCTCTAAAGGAGATAATAATTGTTTTCTGCGTAACCTCTAATTTGATACGAATTCTAAAATCAATTCCAGTTACACATTCAGTTGAAGTCAATGTCCATATTTGTACCAAATCATGAAAGCTATTTAATACATAAAATTATCACACATTACATTATAAGGGTCAATTGATTTGCATTGCAAAGTAACGTACAGTCAATACTGTGTTATGTCTACTTTATGCAGATGATATTATTTTCATTTTGGATTGCATAAAACATATTCTTAGCAAAAATACACTTTACTTTACTATTATGCAAATGTGTCCAAAAATTAAAACTACATAGCTACGCACATTTCCCAATATGCATTTTTGTAGACTACAATCCAGAATTCAGAACCATTATGAATGTTATGATTTGATCAATATAGACAAACCAGGGGCAATATGTCATACGACTCATTTTGCAGATTTAGGTATTTCTTCTAACAGGATTATTTTATAATATTTATCCTTCTAATTAAATTATAGCACACGTCATTCGTATAGCAGTGACGCGACGCTCGTGTTATAAGGCCATACAAATACACAGATTCGATATTTCTTATAGTGCAGTCAAGATTCCGAAGCCTAAGTTCGTACCCGGTGTAACAGTAGTATGTCTTAATTACGTTTTGAACAAATAATTTTTGGCAAATAACTATAAATGTCAAAACTTTCGTCGGATCAGTAATGAAGCTGTACACTTATTAACTTCAACATTTTATGTACGTACATATGAATATGCTATGTACAGGTAGACCTACATTTTTACACAATGTAAAGGGGAGAATATGTAAAAATACCTATTGAAGCAAATGTTAATAAAGGTTGTTTGTATAAATACGGGTGATTAAAGCATGTAAGTTATTGCCGTATAAGTCGAATATATAATTTCTAAAACTAATATAACTAGAAAAGGAATATCAGGAGTTATCAGTTTTTCATTCTTTTTTGTTAGAGATTGCAATGCAACTGAATTCATGAGAAACTTGAAGTCTGCTCATTCAGATGGTG
This sequence comes from Tomocerus nigrus, assembly GCA_019776505.1. Lineage (NCBI taxonomy): Eukaryota > Metazoa > Arthropoda > Collembola > Entomobryomorpha > Tomoceridae > Tomocerus > Tomocerus nigrus. The sequence goes on along the minus strand of JABASI010004144.1, from coordinate 7,954 downwards.
CTACAGGGACATTTGCAGGCAGTGAGAGTGAAGTCGTATGATGCATGTTGTGTTCCATTCTGTTTGCACATTTTATCTGGCTTCTAGCGTTGCTGACTTGTGTGTTTGTTTGTGTGAACTGTCTTTGTGTAGTCGGTACTGTTCAAAGAGCATGCAACTCTTTATTTTTATCTAAATGAGCTATTAAATTATCTGTAAAGTTAAACATGCTACAACGATTAACATTCCATATAATGGTTATTACAGAGCAATAAGCACCCACTTGGCAGATTATTATGCAATTTTTCAGTAGGATAGAAAAAAATGCGTATGTCTGTCTCCCTGCGTATGTAAAAATGAGACAAAGAGAAACCTTGGAGAAATGATTTAGGCAGTTAGAGATTCAATTGAGGAAACGTCAGGACAAGTTAATTAATACAACGTGACATGTTCTAAACAAGCATCCGTAGCATACATCCACCTATAGGTATTATTTTTAGCCGACAGGACGACTGTCTCGTCCTACTATTTAGCTAGGTAGAGAGATAATTAAGAAATTATTTGTCTGACACGAGCTGACATGCTATTCGACATTAAAAGGAAAACGTGTGTGACAATGCGAGTTTCGAAGTTGTTCGTGTGTCAAATGTGAGTAGTAGTAGTAGCAATCGTAGTAAATGCTAAGCAGAAAATGGGTTTACTCATCCTTCAATTCAGTTTAAGTGTTTGTAATGCCTGTGGCCTATCCAGTTCTTCTGTCTTACGCAGAATTCATGTACAGTAATGAAAATCAAAGGAAAAACGTTTTTCTCTAGTACGAGTACAGATAGCTACTTATCTTATCTACAAATACTAAGTATATGTGTAGTGAGTGGAGTACCGTATTGTTTAATAGGCTAATTTCAGTACCTACTTGTACATGTGTTTTGATTTTAGGATATTTGCAGTGGAGAGAAGAGAGCTGTCTTGTCAGACAGATGAAATATAGTTTGAGCAGTAGAGATATTAGGTTGAGAGGACTTGTTGGATGGGAAAGGAAGCCCTGATGATTTTCCAGTTCGTCTAGACAGTCGACGAGACGAGAGGAGCAAAGAGTTTGTAAAAGTTCACCTAGAATCATCAAGCCTGCTCACCCATAGCACTTATACATTTACAATTTACAACTGCATAAAACTAGATCTAAGTTGTATGTTGTTGGAAGGAAACAAAGTTCTCATGCCTTTGGCTTAAAATCTGCATAGTTAGTGTTAGGAGTAAGTAAAGAGATAAAGATACCTACGTGGTTTGTGTGTATAGCTAGGCTAGCTACTAGTTCATGAAGAGTGAGTATTACAAGTAGATACATGACACACGAGAGGATTTACATGGAGAGAGAAGGAAAGGAAGAGGAGTCAAGGCAAGTCAGAACTCAGATTCAAACTAACTTGTAAAGGCAGGGCATCTACCCATCATCCACCTATTTCTATGTGCACTATTCACAAATACGTCATGAGCAGAGCTTACACTCTTCTTACATGATTCCTGGGAAATAAATTCACTTGAAAATTCAAATTCAGGTAGCCAAGAACCTCTTGTGAATAAATGGCACCTGAGCTGAAGCTACCTTACTTATTCCGATCATAACGAGCCCTCAAGACACATTCACCACCTCCATATATTAACCAACAGTTTTCTTATCTTCTCTCAGATACGAAAAACAATCTTAGTCACATCCTAAAATCAAGGAAAATCCTCACTTGACCCTCGTTCCATTATTCTCTTCACTTGTAAGTTCTATTACAATAACAATAATAATCTACATATTATCTTTACTTTAATACTTCCTTTTACTAATTAGTTTAAATACATAAAGCGTACATTCACTCGTCAACTCAACACAAATTGTCCATGTCCAGATTCTGCTATCTTTTGTCCCGACTAACAAATAGGGTTAATGTTTGTTATTCGGCCATACGCATTAGATGTAGGTAGGAAATTCTCAAACTCGCATATGGATTCCTATTGAATTTGAGCATTTCCTTTTGTTTTCCTTGTGGGGAGGTTTTGTGCACTATTCTTCTCTGTTGTTGTGGGTGCTTTCCCTCCGCACATCTGCTCTTCTCACACTCTCTCGCCGCCTGTGTAGCTCCTTGTATTAGTAGTGGACAGTGTGCCTTCCTCAACCGTCCAGACAGAGACAGAACTGCAAAGAACTATCGCCTCTAGTCAAAATCACATAATATTACATTACAACGACAAAACTCACAAAGCTTACACACTTTCCAATCTTCTGCTACTGACTTTCTTCAACGTACTACGTGTACTTACCTATAACCCTGGCCTCATCTTTCTATACCCTGAACAGGTATGTATTCAATTTGTATTAATTTTCAGTTGTCTACCTGCCATGGCCATTATCTTTGCTCTTTATTAAATAACTACAAAAAATAACGTGCACACAACTACGTTTTCAATTGGAGTATATTGCTTCTTCCTTTTCCTATATGTTTCTCCTCTCTTTGCATGGCTTTCTGCCTCCTGCATTCCTACACATTTTAGTATTCTGTAGTATTGATAGATACGTGCCTCATCCTTGTTTTCCTATATATCTTTCAATTGCGTGTTCCTCCATGACCTTTCTGACAATTAGCCTATTCAATAATTAGAAGGCTCTGCCGCACACGTTTATACAATTTAATTTTGACATTTTTAATGTTTTCTCAAACTAGTGAGAGTCTTTGTGTATATAAGTAAAGATCTTTCTATGTACTATACTACTGCATGTCATAACACTATAACAATACAGATACTCCGTTTCAAGGTACACTTTTTACACTTTACAAATCTTTTCTTTACGTTACTATACTTCATAGGTAATGCTAATTGCACAACTTTTTCTCGTTACGCAAAGGTATTCTACATATTTTACTTTTACATAGCAATTGTCCATATAATCTTCTGTATAATTCATTTCTGAATTACAAATACTTCCAATACTGTATTTAGCATAATTTAATCCAGTTTGCAGATATTCCTGTGGATCAATTTCGCGTTACGTTATTCTTAGTTCTTTCCATGTACTCTGTTATCTTTATCTTTTGTTGCCTTTATATATTCTTAGATGTACATTTTAGTATTCGAATCTTTTACAGATGTAGCAAACCAATGGTCATTATACAGGACGGCTGTGTTCTCATTATTTCATTTATCTAACTGATTGTTTCCTTATGTCGTTCTAATGTTGGCGTTTGCTACTACACGAGTAGCTTCGATAGAAATTTTACATCTGCTCTTTCTTGACCTTTTCTTAGCATGATACATGCAACTTTACTACATATTCATAGCTAATGTCTCTAAATACATAACCTGTCCGTCTTTTCTGTTTAANTCGTTCTAATGTTGGCGTTTGCTACTACACGAGTAGCTTCGATAGAAATTTTACATCTGCTCTTTCTTGACCTTTTCTTAGCATGATACATGCAACTTTACTACATATTCATAGCTAATGTCTCTAAATACATAACCTGTCCGTCTTTTCTGTTTAATTTTGATGCGTTAACTAGACTAGGCTTGTGCAGACGCATATAGAGGCAGATACGCAGATGTGTGCATACGCAACCGTTCCAATTCAATATTCTCTACTGTTATTTACATAGGAAAGCAGATGGACAATTCAGATTATTTCTCTCTGTAATGCACTACTTTAAGACAGGTAATTTCATAATCAAAGTAGAACAGAACAGGTGGATTGAGAAATCATTTCTATACTTAGCAGCCTGGTCACATTGGCATATGCCGCTTAATGAATAACGGTTTTTAATTACAACTTTTAAATACATAATCTTTTAATCTGATCTCTATCATAAAGTTAATTGCAGCGCAGTTAGAAAGAATGATTTATAAACGTGAGCTCATACATTTTAATCCGTAAAAGGTGGATGATTCATCAAAAATGTGTGGCATGTATATTGCTTTATGCGCTAATTTAATACAGAGAGAAACATTACCTATAGTCACGAGCCAGTAGAACTTCAAGGCAAAAAATGTATATAAAGTCACACAAGGAAATGTCATTAAAATTTAAAATCCGTAAGCATTTCAAGTGATTCTTCAATTTGATATATAGTAGGTATACATATATGTTGCCTTTGCTCTGCTTAAGCGCATTTGACGTTTAATGTCTACGAGTTAGTTAGAAGCATATGCACATTGTCATGTTCCTTCTATAACCCGTTGATGCCGGTTAACACCATGTCCTTGCATCTCTATTAAATCTTACTGTTGAACTATGCATAGCTTTAGGTATTACGACGCAAATACAGTTGCATCTTTGGCTTTCAGAACCTTTTTTGACGTAGGTATCTGCACAATTTACTTTTCCTGTACAATGCCTATGTAAAAAATCATTAACACGACAGTTATTGCATAGTTATTCTCTCTATTGCTCCACACTGACCATTATTCTTAATTTACAATCTTTCCTCCATCATTAATTGTAACACGTCTTTATTAAGCATTCTTTAGCATATTGTGTCCACGTGCATCATCGTGTGTAAACTCGTGCAGTTATACTAAATATACATGTAAGTCTATACTTAATATAAATATTCCACGTACGTATGTACCTTAATTGAAAATAAATGGGGGTTAAAGTGTCCTGTCATTTTTGACATTATCATTGAGCAGGCTAGGTTAAAAGTTTCAACTTAGCCGATAGGTCGGTTTATTGACTTGACCTTCTATAAAGTTAAACTGTAACAGTTAGAAGAGTAACACGTGAAATGTGGCATAATTGTGTGGTTTTAAATTGATGTACAGTGTTTTCTACACAAGGTAAACCCTTTATAATGAGATAATAATACTACAGCATCCTTTAATGCATGTCACTTAAATGAAAATTATTTTGTCCAATTACATAATGGTGATTTTTCTTGTTTGAATTATCATAATATTGTTTCTTGTTACAATAATATTGTTTCAAAGATTAGGTCATCAACTTCCTTGTTATCAACGAAAACAGGATCATTTTGGAATGTGGAGTTAGTAAAGTGTAAAATTCTTTTATTATGTCACAGAAGAGAAAAGTATCATTACTTCAACCTTATTTTCTGCAAGTACTAAATTACTGCGCAGAATAAGCTATGGAAAAAATACAGATAGTTGAAGTAGGACACAATTTTTATTTGCATAATATTGCAATAGTCACGGTTGCGGTCGTGAGAACTTTTAGGAGAGGAAATGCAACTGCATAAACAAAATAGGTAGATTGCTTTCATTGCGTCCTGTTTTTATTTTAAACCGTTCTTTGATATTGACGGGGCTATTGTTTGTGGGCGATTTAAAGATAGAAGTCTTACGACTGTGTATCTGTATCCTACAAGGAAGCTTCATATCGTAGACATTGCTTGAGACATTAACGGAAAAGAAAGAAAAACGCACATTGCAAGTATTAATTACACTAAACACCTTGCTATGCAATTATGTAGATACTTTTTGATTAAATGTAGTAGTAATTGAGGTAAAATGAACTCTGAAGATGCATGCCTAGTAATAACTAGCTCTTTAACTATTATCTTGTGGAAGATAAACTTATTTTACTGGCGTATTTTAGTGGACTGTAGTTTATTTGCATAATTTTTTGTGGTTTGCTTTTCTATAGTATACCTGAGGAGTGGATAATTGCTTTGGGTTTGGCCTGGCCGGAGCAAAATTGAGTTAGGATGAAGGACATTGGCTGTAGGTAATCATAAGCACACAAACTAACACACATGAAGTCAAAGTGGCTTGGCTTTCCGAAAAAAAGACCTAAAATGTCTATCACATGCAGCTTGCAGGTTCCTCTTATTTACTTACTTGTGCCACTATGTACCCTGTACACTGTACACTAACTTAGAATTAGATAATAGCTCTCAAGTAATCAAGTCGTAAGAAAAAGGTAGTCTACGGTTCTAAATTTTAATTTTTTAACTCGTGTACTTGAGAACAAAAGTTTATGTTTTAATTGACAGATTCGGAATTTGAAAGGTGCGAATAGACAAGTCCCTTTTTCATCTTTGATTTTCACCTGGGAATTCGTTTTTGCAACAATTATTTTCGCGTTTCTCTCAGCCCGTTTCCCCCATTATTCATGTATTGGGCTACCTGCACAAAGGGAGACGTAACGCATCTGAGCAATTTGGGAAATTAGAGTTTGTTTTGTCATGTCTCAAGTGCAAACATGATAACGAGGTGTTGATTTCTTTACAATTAACTTTGTATTTATCAAGAGCTCTGTGTAGTAATTTCCAATTAAAGAGAGCTGGCGCCCCCGCTATGCCAGGTGCTCTCACTTCTCCTTCCTTTCCTTTAACAATTCAAACAAAAATCAACAAAAAATATCCCTTTGCGTTATCCTGCCCTTTGTATACCCATCTCATGACTATCAAATACAGAAATTACCGGCACGCATTAAGATCTTTCTGTCATTGGAGTTCTATTGCTTTAAAAACTATACATTTTCGTACGATTCTCTGGTAAAATAATTTAGTAATAGTTTGTAGTTTGTAGATAGGTAGATATCGGTCTTATTCGTCAATGCTCATCGAACAATCAAGAAAATCGTTAATGTGACCATGTACTAATTTACAGCCAGAATTTTAAATCATGATCATCAAGAATATTATGAATAGCTTGGTTTACAGATGCATATTACACCGCGGGTTCGATTGCCCTTTAAATAAAACATCTAGTTTTACCAATGATAGAATGCAGTTGATTGGGGAGAAGCTAAGAATTTGAAAAGCTTTCAAAGATCGTGATTGTATTATACATTGCGGTATTTTGAACAGTATTACGGAGACTATTCACCAAATGAATTTGCTTAATGGTCACAAGGATGCGGCATTTTCTCAAGTCTTTGAAATTGTTTTCTTTCTGATTCGGTTTTCTGGCTATTCGCTCAGCTAACCACTCACTCGTTTAGTTTTGGTTAGATTTTCAATAGGACAGAAGAGAAAGAAAAGGGAGCACCTGGATTTTTGATTATACGTAATCACTTTATAAGTATAATGTTGTTGATGATACACATTACGAAAGTAAGCTGCGGGACAGTGTAACGGAATGTATGGACGGGAAGGAAGGAAGTTGTGTAATGTGCATCGTAGTAGTCGGGGAGTTTCTGCTATAGAACTCAACATTCAACATATTAATATTAATAGGGATGTGTAAAGAAAAAGTTTCATTGAATCATTGAATTAGAGCAAAGGTGATTTCAAAGGGTTGCTTGATCAAGCGCTGCAAATATTTCATCTTTCTTTTCTTCGGGATGATGGGATGTCTGACTTTGGTGTGCATCTCCCTCTCCTCACTGTGACTTTTCCTATTCAGTTCTCGGCTATTGAGGTCTCTTTTAATTCAACCCTTGCAATGACCCTTTATAGTGGTGTCACTTTGTATTATTTAATAATAATGGGTTATGCTGTGCACGTACTACGAATTTACCCTTCATAACTAAATGCATTTCATTTGTACATACATGAGCATCTATATGTAATGCATTAAACGATATAGAGCAGGGCAGTGGAATTGAATGATGATTTTCCATTGTAAAGATATAAATATAAAAGTAGAGCAAGTAGTTCGTTCACTTAAAGAATACCATACACACATTCACTATTTTTGTTATGCAGTTTCATTGTCCACTTAATCAATTCCAATTCTGTTTTGATTTTCCTAGGTTCTCCTCAAATGCGTACTACGATTAACTGACGTCAATAAAACTCTGGGAAAATCTTCAAACAGTTAGAAAATATACTGGTATGTTTCTCAAGAGTTTTTTCTACGATTCTAAATAAATATTGCCGTGTTAGGAAAATGATAAATGAATAGCACGTTCGCTTTTTCCCTTTGCTTTAATGGCACCTACCTATACCTATATACACTATACACGTATAATTAGATCATTCGGTAGCTATTCGTATAATTATTGCTTTTCCTCCTTTTTGGATTAGCATTTAAA